>JACEVL010000134.1:0-25000 GCA_020284085.1 Aporrectodea caliginosa | reverse complement strand
TTATCAAATCAGTATAATGATGATGCAACAGCTCTTATTGTGATCTTCACTATTCGAGAACTCCAAGATGTCATAGATGCCTCAGAAAATAACAAATCTCCCGGCGAGGATCGAATGACTTATGATTTAATTAAGCAGCTTCACAAAGTGTCAGAAAAGCGTTGTTATCTTTTTACAACAAAGTATGGACAACAACAGGTGTACTCCCAAAAGAATGGAATCATGCCATAATTATGCCTTATTCTTAAACCAAATAAAGATCTTACAGCCCCTGAATCTTACCGACCAATGTCACTTACACCAACTTTAGGTAAAATAATGGAAAAGATGATAACAACCAGATTACAGTGGTTTTTAGAAACCAATAAACTTGTCGCACCGTATCAAACAGGATTTAGAAAGCATAGAAACACTTTAGACCAAATTCTTAGACTTCAAGATTATATACATAAAAACTAAACAATAAACAAAATGTCTTAGCAATATTTATTGATTTTGAAAGAGCGTATGATATGCTCCATGTTCCAACTTTGTTGGAAAAATTACATAAAATGGGAATAACGGGAAACATCTTTGACTGGATTTCTAAATTCCTAACTAACAGAACTTTTCAAGTTAAGGTAGGGATAGAATTATCTGAAAAATTCTCACGAGAAAATGGGACACCACAGGGTTCCGTTATTTCTTCATTATTATTTTTAATAATGATAATTATTGATGGACCATGAATACTGAACATTGCTTGTAAATGTAATATTGATAGTTTGATGTTTATTCAGAGAGATAGATGTGATGCTCTGTAGGTAAATAAGATTGAGGAGAAAACAGTTATTAAAAGAGCCTATAATTATATGACCACAAAATGAATGAAAAGCCTATAAAACTAGGAGAATAATAAAAAGTCTGGATAAAAGAGGAGGGCGAACATACTATAAAGCTAGGAGAATAATAATAATAAAAAGTATGGATAAAAGGGGAGGGCGAACATACTATAAAGCTAGGAGAATAATAATAAAAAAAAGTCTGGATAAAAGAGGAGGGCGACCCTGCTAATCTTTGTAAAGACACAGCGTCGTGAAACCAAGAACTATATAATCCACTAACGAACTTTGAAGCAAGTTGAGAGATATTGTATTATATACCATAGAAGAGGAACAACCATGGGCGTAGCCAGGAAAAAGTTCGGAGGAGGTTTTAAGATTTGGAGGGTGGTGATTTCCATTGGAGATGGTCACCAAAGTTAAGGTTTTTGTATTTCGCATGCAAAAGCCTATAAAAAATGTTCGGAAACTTATTTCGGGGGAGGGGGTTTGAACCCGTAAAACTCCACCATAAAAACGCCTATGAGAACAGTTCTTTCAGGTATCTTGAGAGGCGACCTCATTTTTCTTAGCCTCGGCATATGAGGGCAGGTGACTAGTCCTCTTCCTCGCACTCTGATCTTCCACCGACAGTGTACAGTCACTGTACTCATCATAGCTGATTTGGCTAGGGGAGCAAGAGTATAGCCAAGATCTTGAACAAATTCCTGCCCTGCAGGCGGGGAACTTAACCCGACCCCCTCGATTGCCAGCACATCACGCTAGCCAGTATAGACTATTGCGTACCAACTCATCTTCTATAGCATCAATGGAACGGCAAGAATTAACAAAAATTCTTGAACAAATTTGTCTTAAAGGCCTATGATGCCATAAGATGTCGTTAAACGGTTTGACCTTTTTTAATGTTTAATTAAAATATATTGTTGCGATCCTTTTACACACCTTTAAAATATTTCACAGCAACGTTATATGTTCATCAACTGCGATTGGGTTTTAACTAGAACTAGTCTACGCGTTGAACTCGAGAAACAAACTAAGGCGTATCCTTCTTCATAACAACAAGCATAATTTATTAGTAATACAATAATGAATCGACAAGTGATGAGAGCATATAGCTTCAGAAAAGTTGAAGAAAAACGGTTACTGATAATCGAAACACTACAAAGAAAATAAAAACCCAGAATTGTCGTCAACGGATATTGATGCCATAGACGAGTCAATAGTGAAACCCTGTTAGGTTTTAACTCCACTATGCGCTGACGGGATTGGGGAACCCTGCAGTTCGAAGCCTGGATAAAGAAAAAGAGCGATTCATTAATTCCAATTCATTCATTCCAAAGATTTATATAGCGCCCCTTCAAGGTTACTACTCAGGAGCGCTCCCGACAATGACTTTAAAAGGACATGTGCCAAAAATGTTAAAGATCGATATAAATGTAGGCTAAGATGTGGTCAACGTCAGCGGCCCTATAGAGCAGCCATAAGCCTTGCATAACGCGTTTTATGACACCTTTAAAACACTTTTCTCCAGGAATATATATTGATTAATTTTAGCCGAGAATTTAATTTCCTTTCAGATCTTCATTCTTCTTACTAAACTCAAAACTGTTCTTTTTGGGCGCGTTTGAGTCGGGCGCTATATAAATTCCCGAATGAATGAAAAGATCTTCATGTATTCGAACTACATTTGCTTTTACTCTATTGAAGCCAAACGAAGAGTCTATACTGTTCAAAACATTGTATCTATTGACGTCAGCGGCGTTTGATGCCATAAGATGGCTGTTAAGCTTTTGGACCCAATAATTAATTGGCTTCTAATTGCCCTTGTTTTTAAAAGGTACAACGCAATATTGAGAACTCTACCGATCTTTCCGCCTATCGACGTCAACGGCTTTTTGGGTCATATATAAGATGTCTTTGAACTGCTGGGATCCATCAATCCAAACAGCTAATAATATCTAACACTGAGTTTGAAGTGTTAGCGACTTCATTTTTCTTAGCCTCGGCATATGAAGGCCGGTGGCCAGTTCTCTCCCTCGCCGTCCGATCATTCCACTTACGGTGTAATGTTATTTCACTCGTTATAGCTTGGTTTGCTAAACCTACTTATATAGGGGAAGCAAACAAGCCAAGATTTTGAAACAAATTTCTGTTGAGGCGGGGAATTTAACCCCGAACCCTTCGATTGACAGTCTAGCATCAGCTTATCCTCTATGTCATCAATGGAACGAGAAGAGCTGTTTAAAAATTATTCTTATCAGAGTTAAATTAACGGCCTTTGATGCCATAAGACGTCGTCAAACAGTTAGATTAATTTAAAAATGTTGCCGTCGCTTTAGACACCTTTAAAACATTTGGACGCGACGTTATATATTCTTTAACTGCGTTTGGGTTTTAACTGTTCTTCATCCGTTATTTTGTAATCGGCAAAGACGTATCCTTTTGCCCAACAACAAACCTGTTAGCTAAGACAATGAATGAATCAATCGACAAGCGATAATCGAATCAGGAAAATCGAAAGAAACTACCATTATATTATCTAAATACTACAAAAAAGTGCAAACAAACAGAAATAGCGGCTATTGATGCAAAGACGACGTCAAACTCAGCTGGGTTTTAACTTCGCAGTGCACTGCCGTGTTTAGGTATACCCATAGAGATGTATAATATATAAATATATCACTAGAGCCCGCATCCGCCATCTTTGTTGAGGCTGTGACCCCGAGCCCGCTAACGTGTAACCATAACGGCCTTGACCCCGAGCCCGCTCAAAATGGCGACCCGATCGAAAGTTAAATTGTGTAGTGTGTGGATGCGGAAACTTATTAAAGCCCGAAAACGAGGCCGCTGGAATATTATTTAATCGATAAGTTGTTATTTTGTGTGTTGTACTTTTTGCAAGTCGTAAGCTTTGAAAAGAAATTAAACAGTCTCGCTTAAGCTTGACTGCGTCCATGAATTTCAACCAATCAAAACGCGTCATTTCAATTTAAATTAACTGCGGAACTCTCGATAAGGTGTTATTATATCTATGGTTGTGGCTTCAAAAATTAGCAAAGGGAATATACGTCATGTTCCCTCTAGCGATGATAATAATATCTCATTGGGTATACCAGTCCAGGGCCTTGACAAAGAAGAAGGGAGTTGATTATCTTCTTCATAATGGCACTGTTAATTAATAGAAGAAGCTTCAAAATGTAAAAAAAAATATCATGGGCTAAGATGCGGTCCACCTGAATTGCCTTATAGCAGGCATAAGAAATAATGGTTAAATACTGCATAACGCGTGTTTTATGCACACCATTAAAACGATTTTCGCGGAAAATATATATATTTCTCAATTTTAGGTTACTTTTAATAAATCGAAAATTTATTTCAGAATGAGGTGTATAGATTAGTTAAGATAATCAATAAAGGTAAAATTTTGTAATTGGATATTTTAAGTTTGTTTCATTGAATAGTTTTATTTCTTAGTTATAATTATAAATACTTAATTAGTCTTTTATTGATACATTTTTATAATTTTGAAGTAAATAATGCGTTATTGTGATACACAAGTTGTAAGTGGATACTTCAATTTCGGTTGTGTATGTACATTTTGGTTACTGAAGCACCCATAGATAACATCTTTTCAATTGTTAATTTCTAAATATGTTATGTCATATAACATTATTTTGTAATAAAGTTGTGATGTTGGAAAATTATAAATATTAATAATTGGTTAATGAATATCTATATTGCCAAATTAGTATTATTCAATTTTGTTTTTCTTTCTTCAATATTACATATGGTTTGGTTTTATTGCTGTATAAGAGTAGCTACTATGATGCATAATACTGCATTACTGTGTTGCAGTGGGAGTTCTATGATTATAATTTGAATCTATTGAAGCTAAACTTTAAACAATGATATTGCATGTATGTTTTGTTGGCTAATGACATTTTAATTATAGTGTATTAGATACATGAAATGTTTGAAAGAGTACTTCGTAAATGTCTTTTATGGAACAATTGCTGTATAATAATATTGTTTAATTTGCACAAATTCTCTTTGTTAGGATATGGAAATCATAGACAATGAGATGAACTACTTTATATTTGAATATTAGTGAAATAATATTGTAAAGCTCCGTTTCGACACCTTGAATAGTTTTGTTCGGATGCTCTAAGGTTCTTGTAATTATTGAATTGTGTGTTTTCTGTATATTATTGTCGTCAACGGCCTTTGATGTCATAAGACGACGTAAAACTGTGGAGTAATAATAAGTTACTTTTAATGATGATGAATATAAACTGTTGCGATCCTTTTATACACCTTTAAACTCCGCCACTGATCGCTTTCTGTCAGTGCCAGTCCCAAGCCTGGATTAAGGAGGAGGGCGACGCTAATGGTCTTTGTTACCACACAGCTATAGTCGTTAAACAGAAAAACCACCACACACCTTTAAAATAATTCACAGAAACATTATATATTCATCAACTGCGACGGGTTTTAACTAGTTTTCATGGTAATTATAAGCTCGACCAACAAGCTTAAGCTTCTTCAAATAGCAACAAACATGTTATCTAAGACAAGACAAGCGATGACAGCATAATAGTCTCAGACAAGTTGAAGAAACTTCCAATGATAATCGAAATACTACAAAGAAATAGAATAAAAGAGAATTGTCCTCTACGGCCATGCATGGCCATAGACGACGTCAAAACCTGGTAAATTCGTTTCAGACTGGGTGCTCATAGTTTAGAAAACTTTGAACTCTGGCCAACCACAATATTTAAAATCTGTTCTTATTCTTCTGACTTATCATTATAATATTCATTGAGGTAACCTGATTGTCTTTGTCTGGTCATACCTAAATTAAGAACTGTTCTCGGTGAACGAGTTTTTTCGGTTGCTCGGCCTGTCTTTTGGAACTCTCTTCCTGTGTCTGTGCGCTGTGCTCAGTCGCTTGTGTCATTTCGTTCTCGGCTGAAAACTTACCTCTTTCAAATTGCTTATCCACCATAGGCTGCCTCTGTCTCTTAGGGACTGATCTTCTGGATGTTGACCTGATTACGGCTTGGTTTTGATGCGCCATCGGTTGATGCCTTGTGCATTAGACACCGGCGCAATAGAAGTTGCTAATTACATAATTACAATCATTTGATCTCCGCAATGCACAGTCCAATGCCTTAATAAAGAAGAAGGACGATGGTATAATCATCTTCAACATATATAACACAACGCCGTGAAAGCAAAATACGCCAAAATGTTAAAGATCGATGTAAACGTCATAGGTAAGCTAATAATTATGTGATAGATGTGAACGGTCATACGTAGCAGCCGAGAGCTATATTTAAACACTTCATATAACGCGTTTTACGGACACCTTAAAACGATTTTATCCGAGAATATATATATATATATATATATATATATAAGATATATATATATATATATGTATATATATATACTGCATGTTATATGTATTAAATATATATATACATATATACACGGTGAACGGAAAAAACCGAACCTCTACAAAAAAAGAGAAATTAACACCAAAAATGTAAACTATTTTATTCCCCACAATAGACTTAACTATATTTTATAATTATGCGCTATACCAGTTAAAAACTGACGTCACCGTGACGTCATTTGTAATAAGAATCCGTTACAAAATGGCGTCCAGTGAAGAGGACAGAATAGTAGGCTAATACAATATTTACGCCATGAATCAGCGTGTGTGGAAGCCAAAGGAGGGAATTTTGAACACACATTTTAACTAACAAATGATAGTTATCTGATTCATGTCCTATAAACTGAAGTTTCTCCATGTTTCATTAAAATGTACAAATTATTACATAAATTATTGCAGCAATAGGGGAGGTTCGGTTTTTTTTCCGTTCACCGTGTATATATATATATATATTTATTTATATATTTATTTATATATATATATATATATATATATATATATATATATATATATATATATATAAATCTTCCGGGAACATAGTGACACTGCTTGTACTCAATATGGATCCACAGTTTAACGGCAGCTTATGACAACATAGGCCGTTGCCGCCGACAAAGATTATTTTTGGCATAATACAGCCTTTTTTAATAGCAGTCTATATATATATATATATATATATATATATATATATATATATATATAAATCTTCCGGGAACATAGTGACACTGCTTGTACTCAATAGCAAGACTGAATAAGGGAGAAAGTCAGAAAGTCGATGCTAATGATCTTTATTATATATCACACAGTGTCGTTAAACTGAAACTACTACTAACATAATGAAACCATGGCTTATCTATATATCGAAGTGCATTTGCTCTTGCTATATTATGACATACAAACGGTGAGAACTGTTCGAAAAATTTTCTGTCGACATCAACGGCCTTTGTTGCCATAAGATGTCCTTAAACTGTTGGATCCAACTTTCATTTATCTTATAATTATTGCCCTGGTTTTCAAAAGGTACAACTCATCATCGAGGACTCTATAGTATACCAATCTTTTCGCCAATCGACGTCAACGGCTTTTGGTGCCCTATAAGTTGTCTTTAAGCTGCTGGAATCCATCTATCCAAACAGCTACTAATGACTAACACTGAATGTGAAGCGTCAGCGAATTCTTTTTCCTTTTTGGGGCGTGGCGCGTTGGATAACAGCTGGCGTAGAGAGCGAGAGGTACCGAGTTCGAGCCCCGTTAGGGCGGATATGCTTTGTAGGCTGCTATTAGCGCCGTGTAATGCAGGCTGTCTGTTCTGTTAGTAGTTAACTAGTTAAGATTGTTTCAATTGCATAACATGTAAATGTACAGCGCAGTGCGTTTGTCAGGCGCTCAATTAAAGAAAAGATATTATTATTATTATTTATCCTCTCTGCATATGAAGGCGGGTGGCCGGCTCTCTCATTCGCCGTCCAATCACTCCACTTACAGTGTAACGTTATTTCACTCGTTATAGCTTGGTTTGCTAAACCTACTATATAGGGGAAGCAAAAAGTCAAGTCTTGAAGCAAATTTCTGCCCAGGTCTAGAATTTAACCCAGAAGCCTTCGATTAGCAGTTTAGCACGCATCCACGATATATTCTATGCCATCAGTGGAACGACAAGAACTGCTTAAAAAAATTCTGATCAACTTCAACGGTCTCTGATGTTATAAGACGTCGTAAAACATTTGGATCCATTTTAATATTAAATTTATGTAAACTTTTGCTATACAGTTAGACACCTTTAAAATATTTTAGATCGACGTTATATAGCCTTCAACTGCGTTTGGGCTTTAACTTGAAAAGTTCCTTGCCATAAGATATCGTTAAACTCTGGATCTATCCATGCAGGATTCTGTTAACTTCAAAAATTCTTACTTTCATCTATATATACACTGTGTCCGGATGAAAAGTAGAACACAACAAAAAGTGTCATAACTCGGTCAAAACTATCAGTATTTATCTGAAATTTTAAACACAACAACAGTGACCATATCTACACGAGATCCTAAAGCCGTTTGGAAATGTTCGTGAATTTATCATATTTATGAGCGTTTGCAATGGAGCACTGACAAATTAAAGTTTCCAACATGGGCCCTTACATATTACATAAGAAAGTGAAGTTCAGCTACAGCTGGTGTTCAAAATGTCCTCCTCGTTCACGGACACATGACCGTAGACGTGGACGCCACTGTTTGATGGCCCGGTCGATGATCGCGTGGTCAAACAGCTGCCACTCCTCAACCAGACGCGCCCTTAGATGATCGACGTCACGAATACGGGAACGATAAACGCGCTCCTGCAGTACACTCCAGATTTGGTAGTCAACTGGATTGAGGTCTGGACTGTTGGGTGGCCACATCTGCGGTGATATGAAGTCGGGTGTCTCCCGGGACAGCAGAGCAATGGTCTCACGTGCTCGATGCGAAGGGGCACTGTCTTGTTGGAATGTGAAGTAGCCGCCAGAAACCTGCTTGATAGCAGGTAGCAGATGTTGAGTGAGCAGCACATCGCGATAGTACGCTCCATTTACCTTCACACCCGGCTCAACAAAGATCAAATGAGTGCACCCCAGGGTTGACACACCGACTGAGACCATTAGTGACTTTGAAAAGTGTGAACGTGTTTTGAGGAGACGTTCAGCGTCTGCGTAAGTAAGGGCCCATGTTGGAAACTTTAATTTGTCAGTGCTCCATTGCAAACGCTCATAAATATGATAAATTCACGAACATTTCCAAACGGCTTTAGGATCTCGTGTAGATATGGTCACTGTTGTTGTGTTTAAAATTTCAGGTAAATACTGATAGTTTTGACCGAGTTATGACACTTTTTGTTGTGTTCTACTTTTCATCCGGACACAGTGTATATGCTGCAGTGAAAACTGTTAATATTTTATCTAATCGACGTCAACGGCCTATGATGATATAATAATATTCTTTATGGAAACAATCCGGTTGACAAACTGCAACCGGTTACAGTGTACTGTTATGCAATTGAAACAATTCACAAGAACACAAATGACAGAAGACATAAATCTTAACTACTAACAGAACAGACAGCCTGCAATACACCGCGCTAATAGCAGCCTATAAAGCATGTCCGCCCTACGGGGCTCGAACTCGGTACCTCTCGCTCTCTATGCCAGTGTGTTATCCAATGAGCCTATCGGGTGATGATGTAAGATATTATTAAAATGGGGAAATCCCAACTATCCAACCTATAGAGACGAACATTATTCGTTGTTTGGTAAAGATCGACGATTTTACTACTAAATATTTGTATACGTTCTGCTAAAACACCTTAAATTCGCTTTCCTCAGCTGCTATAAATTAAGGAAATTATGAAAATCCGCATTACATCACAATATTGAAGGTATATCGATCGTCCCTAAAATGTACCAAAGCGATTTTTATATCAGCTCCGATCGAAGGTCTATTCGGTCATCACGCTATACACTGTAAAAAATTTCCCGTAAAATAACGGGCATAATGCCCGTCAACCAAGTTGCCAGGACTTTTCCCGTTAAATTACGGGTGCCCCGTTATTTCGTTTACGGGCCACCCGTCATTTCACGGTTCACCCTCCGTTTTATTTAACGGCGCATTCCCGTATTTTTACTGCGATTCTCCGTATATTTACGAAGATTTTCCGTTAATTAAACGGATATTCGCCGTGTTTTAACGAGCAAATGCCCGCTCATTTACGGGAACTTCCTTTAATTTTACGACGATTTCCCGTTAATTAAACGGTTATCCGCCGTATTTTTACGCGAAGTCTCCGCTTTTTAACGGAAATTTCCTTTTATTTTACGACGAGTTTCCGTAATATTACGTCTATAGCCCGTTTATTAACGGTTAATATCCAGTTTTTTTACGTCGAATTGACTCTAGTTAACGGTATTTTGCCGTCATTTTACGATGAATTACCTTTAATTAATCATCTTTTGCCGTTCTTTACGTTATATTAGCGCTTTACTTACATTAATTATGTGCAGAAGAAATGCTTATTAAGGGTTATTTTTGCCTTATTTTATTACCACATTATTTCATTCATTTTAACAGCAAGTCAAGTTTGATTAGAAGTTGTCTCTTATTTTTTGTACTGTACTCTAGCTTCCAACAACATCTGTTTATATAATAGGTTAAACACAACAGACTAAGAATTAACGGCAAAGCCCGTGCCAACAGTTTTTTGAGAGAATGCATTTTATTTATCATCACTCAACAATAGCACACATTTCCAATAGAGTCACTATGATGGGCAAGCCCTTAACCAACACGTAGTTCCGCAATTGACGTCACATTTCAACACTTCAATGAAGCCATGCAATCAACATTATAAAAAAACAAAAAAGGAACAGAAACTGCAATAAAGTAAAAAAACACAATAAAGTTGGCGCATTTAGTCAATATTATACATTCATGTGCGCATCCATGAGATATGTCTCTAATTTCTGTTTAAACTGATACACAGTAGGTAAGACAGTAAGTTCTTTAAGGGCTATTCCACGTCAATTCAAAAAAATATGATTGACATGGCCGACTCAGATTTATATGAAATTGGCCCCACTTTGTATAAAGCCAACAGAATTTTTAGCCATATGCATTCTGAGATATGGGTTGGCGAACTTTACACGACCCACTCAAACTCAAACCTTTGGACGCCTTTATCTCAGCTTATATGAGATCTAGGAAGAGGATCTCTTCGTGCCATTATTCAGCTCTTTTGATGAGCTATTATTTTGGGTAAATTAATCACGACTGTTTACAGCTTAAAACCAACACCAAATTAGACAATTGAGCACGTTAACCTTGAACCTTCCGTGAATATCTTTAAAACTGAAAAATTAACGTTTCAATATTGAAGTGTCTCGAACATCCTCAACAGAAATCAGACTGGCACCTGTAATGGTTGTTTGTTATAATTGTTTTGTCCATAGTGATGCACAAATTTCAATATCTACATGTAAGTCTATAATTATTTGCAAACCTAAATATCAATGTCTTCTGACATTGGAATCACCCATTTGTTCAACTCTCACATAAGCTGAGAAATAGGCATCCTAATGTACGAGGGCAAACGTTTCGGGTCAAAGTTCGACAACCCTATCTCAGAATGCACTTGATAAGTAAATCTGAGTCAGTCGTGTCAATCATAGTTGCAAATTTGGATGATTTGACACTGAATTACCAGTAAACAGCACATGGTTACGCAATCCAGGTCACCAGATATACTTTGAACACTTCAATGATGGCAACATAGCACTAATCATAATCAGTCCATGCAATCAAAATCATATAATAAACCAAACAGCAAAGGAAACTGCAATAAAGTACAAAACAATACAGTTGCCTCATTACGGTAGTCAATATTATACATTCATGTGTGTATCCATGAAATGTCTTTAATTTTGGGTAGAACTGATACACATTAGGTAAGACAGTAAGTTAGCACATATTGTCAATATTATACATTCATGTGTGCATCCATGAAATGTCTTTAATTTTGGGTAGAACTGATACACAGTCGGTAAGACAGTAAGTTACCACATTTTGTCAATATTATACATTCATGTGTGCATCCATGAAATGTCTTTAATTTTTGGCAGAACTGATACACAGTAGGTAAGACAGTAAGTTACCACATTTTGTCAATAATATACATTCATGTTTAGCCATGAGATATGCAATTAATTTCCATTTAAACTGATATACAGTAGGTAAGACAGTAAGTTCTTTAAGGGTGATTCCTCATCAATTCAACCAACATGATTGATATGGCCGACTCATTTTACATGGAATTGGCCCACCACGTTGGGCGAAATAAGACATGTATAAAGCCAACAGCATTTTTTTAGCCAAATGCATTCCGAGATACGTGGTTGGCGAACTTTGACACGACCCCTCAAACTCAAACCTTTGGACGCCTTTATCTCAGCTTATATAAGATCTAGGAAGGAGATCTTCGTGCCATTATTCAGCTCTTTTGATGAGCTATTTGGGTAGATTAATCACAACTGTTTAGAGCTCAAAATCAACACCAAATCAGACAATTGAGCACTTTAACCTTGAACCTTTCGTGAATTTCTTAAAAAACTGAAAAATTTACATTTTGATACTATAGTGTCTCGAACATCCTCACAAGATATGAGAATGGCACCTGTATTGGTTTTGTGTTGAAATTGTTTGGTCCATAATGATGCACAAATTTCAATATCTAAGTTTGTAATTATGTGCAAACTGTAATATCAATGTCTTCTGACATTGGAATCACCCATTTGTTCAACTCTAACATAAGCTGAGAAATAGGCATCTTAATGTACAAGGGCAAACGTTATGGGTCAAAGTTCGCCGACCCTATCTCAAAATGCACTTGATATGTAAATCTGAGTCAGTCGTGTCAATAACAGTTGCAAATTTAGATGATTTAACACTGAATTACCAGTAAACAGCACATGGTTACGCAATCCAGGTCACCAGATATACTTTGAACACTTCAATGATGGCAACATAGCACTAATCATAATCAGTCCATGCAATCAAAATCATATAATAAACCAAACAGCAAAGGAAACTGCAATAAAGTACAAAACAATACAGTTGCCTCATATACGGTAGTCAATATTATACATTCATGTGTGTATCCATGAAATGTCTTTAATTTTGGGTAGAACTGATACACAGTAGGTAAGACAGTAAGTTAGCACATATTGTCAATATTATACATTCATGTGTGCATCCATGAAATGTCTTTAATTTTGGGTAGAACTGATACACATTAGGTAAGACAGTAAGTTAGCACATATTGTCAATATTATACATTCATGTGTGCATCCATGAAATGTCTTTAATTTTTGGCAGAACTGATACACAGTAGGTAAGACAGTAAGTTACCACATTTTGTCAATAATATACATTCATGTGTAGTCATGATATGCCATTAAATTCCATTTAAACTGATACACAGTAGGTAAGACAGTAAATTCTTTAAGGGTGATTCCTCATCAATTCAACCAACATGATTGACATGGCCGACTCATTTTACATGAAATTGACCCCACCATGTTGGGCGAAATAAGACATGTATAAAGCCAACAGCATTTTTATTAGCCAAATGCATTCCGAGATAGTGGTTGGCGAACTTTGACACGACCCCTCAAACTCAAACCTTTGGACGCCTTTATCTCAGCTTATATGAGATCTAGGAAGGAGATCTTCGTGCCATTATTCAGCTCTTTTGATGAGCTATTTGGGTAGATTAATCACGACTGTTTAGAGCTCAAAATCAACACCAAATCAGACAATTGAGCACTTTAACCTTGAACTTTTCGTGAATTTCTTAAAAAACTAAAAAATTTACATTTTGAGACTATAGTGTTTCGAATATCCTCACGAGATATGAGAATGGCACCTGTATTGGTTTTGTGTTGAAATTGTTTGGTCCATAATGATGTACAAATTTCAATATCTAAGTCTGTAATTATGTTCAAACTGTAATATCAATGTCTTCTGACATTGGAATCACCCATTTGTTCAACTCTCACATAAGCTGAGAAATAGGCATCTTAATGTACGAGGGCAAACGTTTCGGGTCAAAGTTTGCCGAACCTATCTCAGAATGCACTTGATATGTAAATCAGTCAGTCGTGTCAATCATAGTTGCAAATTTGGATGATTTGACACTGAATTACCAGTAAACAGCACATGGTTACGCAATCCAGGTCACCAGATATACTTTGAATGCTTCAATGATGGCAATATCGCACTAATCATAATCAGTCCATGCAATCAAAATCATATAATAAACCAAACAGCAAAGGAAACTGCAATAAAGTACAAAACAATAAAGTTGCCTCATATACGGTAGTCAATATTATACATTCATGTGTGCATCCATCAAATGTTTTAACTTTTGCTTAAACTGATACACAGTAGGTAAGACAGTAAGTTACCACATATTGTCAATATTATACTTTCATGTGTATCCGTTATGCCTCTAATTTCCATTTAAACTGATATATAGTAGTAAGACAGTAAGTTAGCACAATCGTCAATACTAAACATTCTTCTGTGCATCCGTGAGATATGTATTTAATTTCCATTTTAACTGCATGATATACAGTAGGTTTCGCAATCCAGGTCACCCTATTTACATTACACATTTGAACACTTCAATGATGGTAGCATCGCATTACTCATCATCACTCCATGCAATCATCATTATCAAATAAACCAAATAAGATGAGAAACTGCAATAAGGTAAAGTACAATAAAGTTGCCGCATATGCGGTAGTCAATATTATACATTCGTGTGTGCATCCATGAAATGCCTTTAATTTCCGTTTACTCTGATATACAGTAGGTAAGACAGTAAGTTCCATAAGGAACATATGGTTCCGCAATCCAGGTCGCCTATTTACATTACACAACACATGTGAACACTTCAATGATGGTAGCATTGCATTAATCATGAGATATGTATTTAATTTCCATTTAAACTGCATGATATACAGTAGGTAAGGAACACATGGTTCTGCAATCCAGGTCACCTCATTTACATTACACATTTGAACACTTCAATGATGGTAGCATCGCATTACTCATTATCATAAAATCATTAATCATTATTATAAAATAAACCAAACAGGAATAGAAACTGCAAAAAGGTAAAGTACAATAAAGTTGTTGCATATATGGCAGTCAATATTATACATTGGTGTGTGATCAATGAAATGACATTAATTTGGCAGTCAATATTATACATTGGTGTGTGATCAATGAAATGACATTCATTTGGCAGTCAATATTATACATTGGTGTGTGATCAATGAAATGACATTAATTTCCGTTTACTCTGATATACAGTAGGTAAAACAGTATGTTCCATAAGGAACACATGGTTCCGCAATCCAGGTCGCCCTATTTACACTACACCTGTGAACACTTCAATGATGGTAGCATTGCATTAATCACGATATACAGTAGGTAAGGTAAGACAGTAGTAAGTTAGCACATAATAATTATCGTCAATACTAATCATTCATATGTGCATCCATGAGATATGTATTTAATTTCCATTTAAACTGTATGATATACAGAAGGTTTCCCAATCCAGGTCACCCTATTTACATTACACATTTGAACACTTCAATGATGGTAGCATTGCATTAATCACGATATAGGTAAGACAGTAAGTTAGCACATATCGTCAATCTAATCATTCATATGTGCATCCATGAGATATGTATTTAATTTCCATTTAAACTGCATGATTCCGCAATCCAGATCGCCCTATTTACATTACACAACACTTCAATGACCGAAGCATCGCATTACTCATAATTACTCCATGCAAGCAATCATCATTATAAAATAAACCAAACAGGAACAGAAACTGCAATAAAGTAAAAAACAATCAAGTTGCCGCATATACGTTAGTCAATATTATACTTTCGTGTGTGCATCTATGAGATATGATATGCAGTAGGTAGATCAGTAACTTCCTTTGGCAAAGAATACAAAGCATCGGCCCTCTGATCCCATCACACTGCTGTCCCATTCTGCCGGTGGTACATGCCTAATGTTCTCATGTAATGATTTTCCGTCTCCGAATTCCTACAAAACCAGTGGGTAACGAGTTTGTTACTACATTATACAAGTATCAAACAAAGATTTGGATTAATACCAGAAAACTTGGCATGTAGAAATAGTTTATTTATAGAAATCATAGAATTCACTGTGAACTCTAATTCATTGTGAGTCACACATAAAGGAGGGGTTGGAACTCGTGCAAATGCGGATAACTGTGGACATAACAAGGTATCATGCTCACTGCATACTTAACTACGAACTACGGCACTCAAATCTCTAATTTTTATTTATTTATATTTATTTAACCATTGAATTCATATGAAGCATATTATTCATCACATTCTTAATTCGAAACAAGAATGGTGAGAATAAATATTAAATCTTAAACTGACATGCATTAAAATTAAAGCACATATGATGAATCAGCACAAAAATTGAAGCATATTTTAAAAACATCACATCATTTCAACTCAACCTCTAATAATATCAACTGCAAATATTGAAGGCCCAATAGTTTCCCAACACTGGGACTGCAAATGCGGCTTATGCACCATAAACACTTTGATGTAGCCATATACAAATGTTACCATAAGCATATTCAGCCTTCAATATGGAAAAGATTTCTCAGGCTTTTATCTCAACCACAGGCTCTGTCTCTGCTCTGTTGGTGGAGTGATGTTCTGAATACTGACCCTATTAAGGCTTGCTTTTGGTGTGCCACTACCACATGAGCCTAGCGATATACAGCTAAACATATATGTAGTGGTGCTATATGAATAAAATAACATTAATAATAAAAGATGTGTATACTCTGAAGTTACACTTACACATCGCCTGTTCTAAATGCCTGGACATTAGACCATTGGGTGGCTAATGTGAAGTTTAATAGTACTCTTCCAGAAGCCAATAACACTGGACAACAAATTTTAACTTTTTTTTTACCTTCTAATTTTTTTTAGCTGTGTTATATAGAATTTGGCACGCTGAATCCAGTGGTGTTCTCATAATTTTTGTATCAGGTAAGGTTTTAAGTCTTCTGTTTCCTTTGTCACAGTTTCACCAACGTCTCCGATGGTCAAAACAGCCCGTGGAAAGGGTAGGCCTACAGAAAGGCTATCATCATGTGGTAGTGGTCTTATCTAATCTAATGACTTTTATAACACCATTATCACAATGCTGCAGGTAAAATTGAAGTCAACATCGTAAACCATTAAATTAGAGAAATCAAATCGTCAGATAAACAAGAAATCAACCTACAGTGTTTAATCAATTGTCAGCAGTTCCGCCAAAAGACGCAGGACTGCAGGTGGAACAGCACTCTTCTTTGATTTTGAACTTTTTGTCCCTCTTGCTGGATTTATATCCGCAAGTGCACTGAAAAACCATTATCACAATTAACCATACAGCACCATAATCACAATTAACCATACAGCACCATTATCACAATTAACCACACAGCACCATGGCCATAGCACCTTCCCAACACTCATACTGTGAATGCAGTATAACCCACTGCAGAATGATAAGTCTCTGTAAGCACGTTCTACCTTTACCATGGAAAAGACTTTGGAAGCTCCTCATGGTGGAATCTGACACTACCTGATGCACTACATGTTAAGACAGGGGTTCCCAAACTGGGTGCACATACCACCAGGGGGTGTGACATGTCAGTTCAGGGGGTGCAAGAAAGAGGGAAAGTATGAATTAGAACAAAGCATTGATAATACACTATAAATGTTGAATGCCATAGGATAAATATGGGTAAGAGCGTAAGATTAGATTCTCAATTTCTGAAAATGGCGCCCCATAGATTTTGGCGCCCCAGGCAACTGCCTGCTTTGCCTGTGCCTAAGGCCGGCCCTGGCAACCGGCCTCTTGCAGTGTGCCCGCATTAAGCTAGAGTCTAGCAGTTAGAATTAGAATCTTACAATAGATTTAGTTCTACTTATTTTCTTTAAACTTAGTTTAATTCAATTTTTCCACATACATTCATTCATTCCGAGCATTTATATAGCGCCCCTTCAAGGAACCTACTCAGAGGCGCTCCCAGCCCAGCCACGGCTAAACAGAGAAGACTTGAGAAGGCGGCAGTAAGCAGGCAAATTGCTGCGAGGCATCAAGCGCAGCTCAAGTGGGAGCCCATTCCAGGTTGAGGGCCCAACAACCGAAAAAGCTCGTCGCTGCTTGAGACATAAACGGGCCCAGGGGACAAGGTATACAGTATGGTTCGTGCGGATGGCAGCAGTGTATGCCACTGTATGGCATTGTATATGGTTCAGTCTGTGGTTCAAAAGCAGCAATTTCATATATGCATCTTCAAATATCATAATACTTTTATAGGGGGTGCAAACATTGGTCAAACATTTCCCAGGGGTGTGAGGCATAGAAAAGATTGGGAACCCTGCGTTAATAAAACTATAAACGTACATTATTGCATATGAATGAAAAAGCATAACGAGGCTCTAGAACATTATGCCATTGTATGTCATTCTTGCTGTTTAATCATGATCTTTCCCAACCCAATTGTGTTATTGAAACATGAACATATTTTGTCTAGTCAACTTGAATACTAGTGAATAGTGTACAATAGGAAGCAATACATTGCTATTTCAATTATTATAATGTTGCTGTATAAAAGCGGAGCATTCATAGATATTAATTTTATTAAAAGCTGCAAGTTAAAGTTGGAATAGCAACAAATTGGAAATGCTACTTACCGCTGAACAAATTCCAATGTGTTAACAGAAGTTCCAGGATAAGACACATTGAACACGTAATATGTGGCAAACAGAGCAGCAACTGCAGTCCCAAAATCACAGGACTCCAGAGCATGCTTATCAATTACGACAAAACAACAGTCACCGTTGAAAACATCATCTCCTGAAATTGCAATGCAGAATGTCACTGAAATTACATTTGAAACCTCTTAAACAAATATATTTGATGGCTGCTTGATATGTACCAGATAACCATTTCACAGCTGGATTGCCGGTATAACAAAAGTAAACTGAAAGACAAACTACTGACTGACTCAGATTTACAAAAGTTTGGAGCTGTATTCATGTATATGCTCATTCTGCTTTGTCTCAGTCAATCCATCAATTTCGTTTATTCTCTATATCAAGTTGACAGGTCGCAACTTGTAACAAGTATCAGGCGGAAATCACACAGTAAAAATTGTCTCGGCTCTGACAGTTAGTTACTAAATGGGTTGAGATAACAATAAACATCACAGCTCTCAGTAAGTTTCTCAATGGGTTGAGAGAATTAGACAAGTGGCAAAGTAATTTGAGGTAACGGTTGGTATAGGTATGACGTATGTAGATGTTTTAAATAATACACGAGATATAAAATGACGATCATCCTTGAATGGGAAATCATGTGGCCAGTCTTAGCTCATAAAGGAAGCAGAGGCGGCATGGAGAACATGACTTTCATTTGCGTTAATAGCCGCGATTAGTCGTTCATCAGCCCCATCTGCTTCATCCTAGCTATCTTGCATGATCATTTCGGTCTCGACTCATGACACCTGATTGTAACAGCAAAATAACATAAGTCTACTAACAGAGTAGAACCTACCAGCACATGCGATATGAGGGTGAACGTGCCCCTTCTCCTGCATCTCGCGTCGATCCACAACATCCTATAAACACATTATTTCAGAATGTGCCAGAAATGTCTTAATATGTACACAAACAAAACAACATAGTAACATTTGCTGAGTGCACCACCGCATAACCTTGATAGTAACATCATATGTAGGACATAATTATAACGCCCAAATAACAAATTCCTATATCAGCTCACAAGTCCACATAATGGGTCCCCAATATGGTAGATCATGGGAAGCCAATTGGTATATTGTCATATTGTCATGTGGGCTTCAAGTGTCCTACATACGACGTTGCTCTTGCACAAAGTAGATTTTGTCCCATAATCAAGTGGCTTAGAACAGTGCTTCCCAAAGTGGTGGTTCGCGGACCGGTCCGCAAGCGCTCAGTTGCCGGTCCGCAAAGTGAGTCAGGAAACTGGTCAAATTGTCTCGGAATCAAGAAATAGATATTATTTTTTAATAGTCATAACGACAAACACTTATTAGAGTCATAGAATTGGCTAAACATGCATTTAAATCAATTTCAATACATTTTTGAGGACCTTAGTTGATTGGCAACGAAAAAGGGAAATAATGAATCAATTTGGCACCGGTCCTCCTGCAGTGGGAAAATTCCTGATGGTCCGTGACATTGAAAGTTTGGTAAGCCGCTGGCTTAGAACATCAATACTTAATCAAAATAACAAAGTATGTACAAGGATACTCATGTAAGAGCTGAGAAGGAACGAGAGCTTCAAAAAGTGTTTGAGGAGTTTAGAGCTTACTCAAAGTCTATATGTGATAACCGCTCAAATTACTGGGATTAAACTTCATACAAGTATAATTACCTCGTGCATTATGACGAGGTCTTGATCCTCCTTGAGCAGATGGCACAAAAGAAGGAAGCTGCCGTAAGTCAACGGAAGGTCGTTTTTAAGGACCTTCGACCGGGCCTCCAGAGTGGCGGCAATCGTCTTGGCTTTTTGATTGCCTGAGCGTTGGGCATACTCCACAACAAGCCTGCCTTTTGTTGTGAAGTGCTGCTGAAACCGAGCAGACAAATCGAACCCAAGCAGAATCTTAAAGTGACTGAAGAGTCCAGTTGGGGAAACCAGGAATGGCCATTCCAGCGATATTTGGGACATTAATGCCACCTTCTGATTGATCACAAACCTCTGGCTAGGATAAGTATCGGTCATAAACTGACCGATTTTACTTTTATTACGGGCAATCTCACCCTTCTTGAATTCTTCAATCAGCCATTCCTTTTTCTCCAACTGCATCTCATCAGTCTCTCCCCCTGGTAATTCTGGCTGCCAGGCCACACACCCATAAGCATCCTTGACAATTTTCGAAGAAGCTCTTCTTTTTCTTGTCTTCTCAGGACATCCGGTCTCATCAATGGAATCATCTTCTGGCAGCATTAGAAGCTTACGCCTCAGAGAATTACCAGGGTATCTGTTAAAATTCTCGAACTGCCGCACCAAACGATTCACGAGGGTTGTTGCTCCTCCAGCCACCATTCCAAGGTCTTGGATGAAGTCAGCCAGGGCCTTGTCGTATTTTGCCACCATTGCTTTGGCAATAGTGGTCAGATTTGCCTTTCCGGGGTGGGTTGAGACCTTTTTTATTTCTGCTGCTGTTACTCGCACAGCAGCCAGCAAATGAACCTTTGCAGGCCTCTTCCCCTCTATACAGGCAGTAACAAACTCCTCTGGCATTTTAGACCATGGCACTTCAAATCTTTCTGCCCATCCATGCTCAGGAGTCAACAGTCTGTTACTGGTGTGAGCAGAGCCCGGTGTGGTTGTGGCTGGCTGAGAGGGTCCTGACGATGATGCTGGAGATGTTGCAGTCGGCACTGCATTCATGGTCACAGAATTACTGCTTGATGAGATATTATGAGTATTCCCTAAATACAACAAATATATAATGGGTATAGTTTTAATGCCAGTATACAAGCAGTTTACTGAAGCACCAAGTATATTATGTAAACGTGTTTCCTAGCGCTTGGTTAAGTTCACAGGCAAATGGTTTGGTTCAAATTCAGATTCAAACCCAAACCTTGAGAAGATGTTTTATGTAGAGAAATACAACATAAATATCATTTTTTCAGATAGCAACACCTTGGCAGTTGAGAATGACACAAAAACGGTTACCATGGTAATGGGGTAGAATGTAAAAAATGCGGCAAGTACACGGTTATTGGGAATACTTGTACAGTATTACCATGGAGAGGGGTAAAGAATCGGAGGTACCACCACGGTAATGGTTAGAGTTCATGAATGTACTTAATTTATTCATTCATTCAGTGAAATCAGCTTACTTACTAGCTACTGCGACTTGGACATGTTGTCTCCATTTACTACAGTCTTTGCTCAATCTCCATGGCAAAGTGCCGCATTTGCACTCAATGTTTACTTTATTTTCGTGTTTGGTTTGCAAAGGATAAGGTAGAAAATGAAAAATTGCGAATTTGCAGAGCTAACTAGTATAATTTTAAAAAAAATTAGGTCGATGAAGAATTACATGCCATGGGATCTCACTTTCAGTATGTGGCTGCACCACTTGATCCACAATTTTTAAGCAATAGTCACACATTTACACACAGGTATAAACTTCACACAAATTGATTCATTTAGTGCAGTAGACTGTTTTACTAAAGCAAGACTTGGTTTATTTTCTTATACATTTGAACCACATTATGTGTAGTGTAATAAAAGCATTATTGTTTTAAAAGCCTTACTGTACGAGGTACTTGTAAAGATCCCTAGGCTTACCATATAAGCACAACATCTATTTGGTCTACAACTAATTAAAGATGTTTGTCTCCTAATGACTTACTTACTCTAGTGTATTGCATGTGGGGTCGCTGGTATGTAGCAGCGCTGTATCTTATCGAAATCTGGTTGGCCATGTCGTTTTGTATGAAGTGCCTAGGTATCTTTACAGTTACCCTTATTAACATGTACATCTGTGGAGAGATAGCAAGAGGTGAGGTTTTGGTAAGATCGTGGAATGGATCGGATATTTGTCGTAGCACTGGTGGGAGTTTGTTCCAAAGAGGCGGTACAGCTATGGCTATGGACCGATTTACAACTCTACGAGTCTGCAATGCGTCAGACAACAGGACTTCAAACATTTGATGTTGACAAGCCATCTACAGCAGATTACGACCGATGTCTGTCTCTAGAAGTCTGCAGACTCAACTCTGCCGGTTTTTGAGGCCGTTGTGTCAAAGCACATGCCGATTACAAATGCATCGCACTGTCACGACTTCAATAGATCTAGAACTGTTACCGTTGCTGCATGTCCTGACCCAGAAACCAACCTTGGCACATCCCGAAGTTTGGTATTTTCATCAAATAGAGAGGAAATCAGGACTGGCAATCTGTCCACTTTGCCTGTTTCTACTCCAGTGATGTTAGGTAGCAGATTGCAATCCCAGTGCATGACAGATTTTCAGGCTCGAAAGTCATCCTTGGTTTGTTCGGCAGTTTCACTGCGAAAAGATCTTGATTCTGCATGTTTTCTGTCTTCTTCACACTTTAAACTTTATTCACATTTACAATAAGGCTATATGTTTGTAGATTCTACTACCTAAGAGCTTTCTAAAGATATTAAGCATGTTATTATGGGATCAAAGTGTGATCCTGCGAAAATTGTCAAACTCAGAAATGTCATGCGTAATTTAGGGCAAATTGCACTAATTCTATGAGCCTTGGGGGACCCTTAAATATTTTTCAAATGTCATAAAATTTTGAAGGTATTATTATCGGACCATAAAGAAACTTTTTAGGGGGACTGCGTTAAAAGTTTCATCAAATATGATTTCCCCATGCTGTCATGGGACACCCTAGTGATGCACTCATTCTTAGCTAGCCTATACTAGCTGCGGCTGCCTACAGACAACAGAGCTTCCATCTTCAGCTCCGGCCAGTTGAGCGTCTCTGTAGCACTGCTGGACGAATTGACTCACTCACCCAGGCGCAATCAACTGAGTTCTCTAACAGACTATCATTCTCTAACAGACTATCATTTTGAAAAACTTCTACTAAAAATCAGATAATCCCTAACCTGTTTAATGGATCATAATTGCAAATCGTATTTTGGATACCTGACAAACTTATAATACAATTGAATGTATATATTTCAATTTACAGGTCATTGGCCCATTGGATATTTCAGTTTAAAAATAGAGTAAATTAAAAATTATAGAAAAAATTCTAAATCATGTGCCAATTTCAAACGAATAATTGAAAAGTAATTGGTAATTGAATTACAATCAAAATGTAATTGTAATTCAATTACTTTCACAATCAAGTAATTGTAATTGTAATTCAATTACATTTACAAGCATGTAATTGCAATCATAATTAAATTACATTTGCAATGTAATTGATACAACCCTGCAGTTTGCCATACTATACAGGGTAAAATGAAGCTATTATGAAATTTACTTACCAGGTGATTGTAGGAATGACGCCAGGAAACGGACGACCTTGCGGGCTTCGATAGGTTTAAGAATGGCTTTGAGATCTTCCTCGACGTTCATATACTCGAGGCAACCTGGACCCTCAACACCCATATTTTCAGCTAAATGCTTCATGGCAGCATCCAACTTTTCACTTGGCCATGATGGCAATGCCGACGCGAAAAGTTCTTTTACACTGTCCATTCTGAGTACAACAAAGAGCTCAGTAACATTTATAAAAAAAATCACACGCAGGTGCCAAAGGAATGAAGACATATTACAGCAGAGATAAGAATGGTGCAATTGAATTCCTGAACCAGAACAGTGAGATAGACAACTTAATATAGTAACAACGAAACGAATGAAATTTTGAGTATAAAACAGTGTTGAAGCTGATAGCAGAACTGATACCACTTCAATGCTAAAATGCTTAAAGAGTAGAGTTCATTACTAAAATGCATGCCTCATGGCTATGTATCTCGCACAACCAATACTGTATGCCTCATACGGATGTGGATCTAACAGATCTTTAACAAGAACACACGTGCAAACAGGATGACATTCGGCATCACTTATCTCAAGCAAACCCACATCATGGGCAAACAATGTTTGCTTGACATTACAAACTGCATATACTGAAATGTTGTTATGAACTAGAAGCATAACAATTTCACCACACAAAAGTCTATTTTCAGTGTCACGGTGCAAAAATACCACACTGGATGGTTTAAATTGCAACCCATCAACAAGCACTGCATCACACACACGGGTGTTTGCACTTTCTAGCAGATGTGGAAAGGATGCTAGTGACAGCTGAATTTTCTTCCCATACAGAGTAGCATGAAAGCTACTGCCACTGTCATTAATTAGCGACATGCGGAATAGACTTCCTGCAGAATACATGGCTTGCAGTAACTGGTGTTTGTTTGACATAGTATACGTGACATTCTTAAAATTTTGAGCACTTCGTAGACACTTTTTAAAGTACGAATGTTTGCTCTCAAATCTTAAGGTCCAAAGGCGAATTAA
>JACEVL010000133.1:2155000-2180970 GCA_020284085.1 Aporrectodea caliginosa | reverse complement strand
CTCTTAAAATGAACCTGATTTGGTTTTTTGGGGCGCAATCGGTTTATGCCTTCTGCTTAAAACGCAACGACATAAGTTACTACAGTAGTTAATAATAATAATTATTATTAATAAGTTAGTCAATTACACTACCATTATTACATGACAGTTAGCTTTAATATTCGATCTTATTATGACGTAGGCCTATCTATATGACGCGAACATTATTACGTCATCTCGAAAATGTTACATTGCGCATGTCTCACTGCAAGTTGCCATAGCGCGTCAAACGGTCGAACGAGTTTTGCACGAATATTCTCGAATTTTAATTTTATAATAATGGCTACGATTCTTCCGAATTTCTTTTACGACGAACGACTTAGAACGATTAGATGTCGATTACTATCGTAGACTGCTAACGAAACGATATTTGATAAAATAGTTCGTCATTGAGAGCAAATTTTTATTGTTCATCAAGTTCTTGAAAATTCCGCGTCGAAAATCTCAGCGTTTGTGCTGTAACCAGTTGGCAGAAGGATGAATCTCGCATGGAAGCCGAATAGGTAGGCCCTAACAGTGGATTTAAACTGAAATAAGAAGTTAGCCTAATCGTTACTTCAATCTTTGGGTTGTTACTTCGTTTAGCTCCATAGTTAGCCTTTGCATAAAGACTTAGTCACAGATTTTGAGAAGTCTAATATATATAAAGTTAGGTAAAATTGGACAAGGCAAGGTGAGAGAAAACATATTAGGGCCTAGAGGTGAGGATATGTAAGTCAGGGTAAGGTTCAGAGCGGCCAAGTAAGGTCTGGCCAGATAGTTCTCATCCTTGAGGGGCTCTATAAGATTTTAATTAAACGTACAAAATCCTTTGCAAAACTAATGAAAAAGTTCAGAACGCAAAAACCTAGCACCAGATTCCATTTAGATGCATGTAAAATGTAACAAAACATTTATGCGCCATAAGAGTCCTAGCGCTCAACACGTGGCCAGCTGAAAAAATGCGTCTTTAAGAGTTTAGAGAAACCATATAGCCGCGTACGCATTCCAGATCCGAATAGAAGTACGAGCACAGGTTCGTATCATCAAATGAGGCAGACCGGAGACGTTTGAGTGCCAACTCGGTTCAGCAATGTAGTCGGAGCAGTACCAGTCGCCTTCCAAACCAGTGTAGCAATTTTGAATTGCACACGATCAGCAACTGGAAGCCAGTGAAATGACGCACACGTCAATCGGTCGAGCACCGTGTGCTCAGTTTAGCATTAATTCTCAACCTATCATATTTGCGTAATGTGTGCATAATGATTCAGTGTTGTTTTGACATAGTTAGCTCCTGGTTACTAATAACAAATTACATGTATGCAACTGATTCCTTTCGTTCATCCTGTATTGCTTTATTGCGGACTTTGCAGCACCAGGCTCCAAACAGTCACTGTAGAACATAGGCTATGTCTGCTACAAGTATATAACTCGCAATGGCTGTGTGACATAAATTGCAGGTATTTGGTATTTCTCCAGTGTGTATTCTTGTATGACATTTCAGGTAACTCTACTCTGTAAATGCCATGTGACATACGCTGCACTTGTTTGATTTTTCTCCAATGTGAATTCTTCTTTGATAATCCAAATTATGGCTCTGTGAAAATGATTTGTGACATAAACTGCCCATTGTATCTTCATAGAGTATCTGCAAATTCACAATTAGCACATCGAATAGAGTGATTTTGAAGTAATAGGTCTTTCAGATTCCTACTGCTCTCTGTACTACGGAAAGTAGCTTAGAAGAATTCCATCAATGTGTTTCTGAGCGGATTTTCAGAGTAGTGATGTTGGCAATGTTCCATAAATTTCATTTCAATTTCAAACATTTTATCACATATTCCACAACCATAAGTTCTGAAAATGAAGTGATTTGCGTTAGCAGTACTTATTGAATGATTAGCATCCAATCGTTTTTCAGCTGGACAGGGCTTCTTAATCTGCTTAGATAAAACCTCTTGACTCGTTTGTATTGTTGACAGCTCTGAACCATCATCGTCGTATCTCTCAATGTTTTGACATAATTCGTCAATGTATAATTTTTCTGTACTGCGAGTTTTCACAGGGATCTTTAGGCAGATAATCTCATCAAATATTTCACTGTCTTGGGCCGTTCCTCCAGGGTGTGTTTTCATGTGGATATTATGACTGTGTGGAAATGCTGTAGGGCATAATTCGCAATTGTACGGCTTTTCTCCAGTGTGGGTTCGTGAATGAACATGAAGATTATCAAGTTGCGAAAATGTTTCGTTGCATAACTGACAAACGTATGACTTTTCTCCGGTGTGAGTTCTTGTATGAAAATCCAGTTGACACTTTTCTATAAATGTTTTACAGCATAAACTGCACTTGTATGGTTTTTCACAAGCGTGGATTCTTTTATGGCGTTTCAGACTACTTTGACACACATATGCTAAGTGGCAAATATTGCATTTGTAAGGTTTTTCTCCAGTGTGGGTTCCTCTGTGATACTTCAAAGCAGAATGATTAGTATAGGCCTTGTGACATAAATTGCAAATGTATGGTTTCTCTCCAGTGTGAGTTCTTTTGTGATCATTCAGATGAGATGTTTGCGAAAATGCTTTGTTACATAAATTGCAAGTGTATGGTTTCTCTCCAGTGTGAGTTCTTCTGTGATCATTCAGATGAGATTTTCTTGAAAATGCTTTGTCACATAAATTGCAAATGTATGGTTTTTCCCTAGTATGAGTTTTTTTATGGCTATTCAGATAGTTTTTCACTGAAAATGTTTTGTGACATAAATTGCATGCATAAGGTTTATCTCCAGTGTGGGTTCTTCTGTGGATACTCAGATGGTTTTTTCGAGTAAATGCTTTTTCACATAAATTGCAAATGTGTGGTTTCAGTCCGGTATGAGTTTTTACATGGAAATTCACTTATACCTTTTCACTGAAAATGTTTTGTCACAAAAATTGCACATATATGGTTTCTCTCGAGAGTGAGTTCTTCTGTGGTCATTTAGGTGACACTTTTGTGCAAATGCTCTGTCACATAAGTATACGTATCACTTATGTGGTTTTTCTCCAGTGTGTGTTCTTTCATGAGTTCTCAGTGTAGATTTCTTTTCAAAAGTTTTCCCACATAAATTGCACCTGCACGGTTTTTCTTTAGCATGGGTTCTATCATGAATTCTGAAGTCTTCAAATGTTTCTTTATAAAATTCAACTTCATGTAGTTTGTTATCGTTGTGGGTTCTCGTAGCAAGTGCATCTTGAGATCTTATACAAAGTAAAACACATTATATATAAAAAATAAATTTTATCATTAAGCTATATTACTGATGGAATCTTTCTATTAGGTGTATGAAGGATATAAAGGAAGGATAAGGAAGGATAAAAGAATAAAAGTCCCAGCGGCAGCCATGAGATTGAAGTGTTAGCGACTTCATCTTTCTAATCCTCAGTATAGGAGGGTGGGTGGCGAGTTGTCGCACTTGCTGCCCCATATTCGCCCTCACAGTTGATTTGATATTAGGGGCAAAGGAGAAGCAAAACAAATCTCAAAACAAATTCAGCCCTGGTGGGGTTTGAACCCCAGACCTCACGATTGATAGTCCATCATGCTAACCACTAGACTATCGTGCAACTGCGGGTGTCTGAATTCTGAAATGCTGGCGGAAATTTCTTCAAATGCAGCCGATGCATTTGAGAATTGTCTTGTGAACACGTGGAAACGATTTACACAGAAATAAGTGAACATCCTTGATAATATAATGGGAGATCTAAGAAATCACATTGTGTGAGGAAGCAAAGAACAAGAAATAGAAAAGAGATACCTATAGTTAATTAATTATGCCAATTATATGAGAATGTCATGATTCCTACAGGAGGATGCATCAGTCAAGACTTAACCACAACATCACTGAAAGAGAACCTAAAATTTTTTGGGAAATCGCAACATTAGAACATGTAATCCATCAGGTCATGTGATGTGGAATAAAATTTGTGCTACATAGTCTTATTACAATACAACACAAGACTTCAATAATAAAATACCAAGTTCCTCATTCCCGGCAGAAATGATTTAAATACATTTTGCAAATATTTCATGGTGCTTATTAATAAGTAGGCTATTTAAGCTGCAAGGGGTCAACCGTAGTTTAGGTTGATAAATTATTTCTATCTAGATACTCATAAAACTAGTTTGGTAAATAATTTTAACCTTGGAAACACATAGTTGATGTTGGTGGTTATATGCTTAAATAGAAGTAAGATTGATTAAAATACTTCTTTGCCTGGATAGAAGTTTGACTGATGAAAATAAATCTTTGCTTAAATAGAAGTTGGACTGATGACAGTTATCATGGACATTGGTAGACTGGCTATTGACGAAACTAGGTCTTTGCTGCAATACAAGCTGGATTGATGAAAAATAGTTGTTTCCGTAAAAGTAATAGCAGATGTATTTTATGAGAATAATTTTTTGCTTGGATTTGATGAAAAATAATATCTTGCTTAAAATAGAAGTTGGATTGATAATAGTATTTTTTAATTAAATGTATGTTTGATTGTTGAAAATAATTTTTTCATGAAATGGAAGCTGGATTGATGACAGTTATCATGGGCAATCGTAGACTGCTTATACTAATACCAACGTCAAGTGTGGCATTGAAGACATTAAAATAATTTGGCAATGTAAACTACGGGATAACTGATACGCGTTTGAGATCATTCACAAAATTTACCAACCTAAAGTACGTCTGATCTAATCACAGAAATAATGGTAAATGGTAAAGTCGTAGTTTACGTTGCTAAATTATTCTAATGTCTTCAATGCTAACCACTTGACGTTGGTGGTAACTAAGCAGTCTACCTGCGTGCATGTTAACTATCATCAATCCAGCTTCCATTTCATCAAGAAATTTTTTCATCAATCCAACTTCCATTTCATTGGAAAAATTACTTTTATCAATCCAACTTCTATTTGACGAAATAAATATTTTTTCATCAATGGAACTTTTATTTAAGCAAAGATATATTCTCATGGATCCAGCTTCTAATTATGGAAACAATTATTTTCATCAATCCAGCTTCTACTGAATCGAAAACTTAATTTCATCCATCCAGCTTCTATTTACGGTAAAAATTATTTCGATCAATCCAACTTCAATTTGGAACACAGGAATGTTTTCATCAATCCCACTTCAATTTAGGGAAACGATTTCCTTCATAAATCCAGCTTCCATTTCAAGGTGACAATATCAAATAATTTAGCAACGTAAACTACGACTTTACCGAAATAATTTACCAACCTAAACTACGCTTCACCCTTCAAGGTATATAACATGAACACTAATTTAAACTAGTCTAAGTCTAAACTGCTAAACCGATTTCTATGGAGAAAGAACTCTACTACTCATATCTCATAATCGTAATGTCCAAACTTCGGTAAAAGTGCATTTTAGCGTATTTTATTGATAGTGGATTTAGGCGTGTATTTTAGCGTATTTAATTATTTCAATGACTTTCATGATAACTGAAATGTATCCAGCTTCTATTTAAGCAATATTATTTACATCAATCCAACTTCTATTTAAGGTAACATTATTTTCATCAATCCCACTTCTATTTAGCAAGAATTCTTTTCTGCAGTCCAACTTCTATTCGATGAACGCTGATTCGCCATGAAATCGCGTGTCATTTACGACGCCAAACTACACGTTTTTCATCAATCCAGCTTCCACTTTAGCAGATAACTCCTTTCATCAATCCAACTTCCATTTGGGCAAAGAATTATTTTATCAATCCAGCTTCCATTTACGCAAACACATAAGAGAAATAATAAAATACGCTAAAATACTTGGCCGAAATCATCATGGGTTTAATACGCTAAAATGCACTTTTACCCAAACTTCTAACGCGCCACTTGAAAGCCAAGCGCAGGGCACCAGCTTATTCACGAGCGCTGCGTATAGTCAGAGGGGTTGTCCAAAAGAGTAGTCCGAGGGAGGTCCGAGTCCGGTTTCCAGAGGGTCAGTTTGCTGTCTCACAAACGACTCGTTAATTAGAATAACCTCAGAGCCTAAATAAAAAGCAGCAATGTCAAAGTAATACTCCTTAACATGCGAAATATTAAGATGTAATTCAAACCCGTAGACGCATATTTAGCCAGTCGAATATGCGTGAATCAAAAATGCAGTTTCCTTTGTCCAGCACTTAAAATGGCTATAACTAGAAAGAACCGTCGACAGCCAAAGTGAGATTATCGACTCTTCTGTCCTCTAGCGATTGAGTACAATAGTCCATTTTGTTACTGTAACATTGTGGATTTTGCAACTACAAGCAAAAAATTTATATTTTTGGAATCGGTTATGAGTGCAGATAATGCTTAGGATACCTGCACATGAAATTTCTGAAGTATTAGGAAATGTTTTTTTAAAGAAAATTTCATGTTGCAGGGTCATTCCATCTCAAATCAACAGCAAATACTTCCCATGTTTTTCCTAAAATTTCATGTTACAGGGTCATTCCATCTAAAATCAACAGCAAATACTTCCCACATGACCACTCTCTGCCCAGTCTTTCAGGATGATATATTGCGCGTGTCACATCAGAAGTTTCTCCGGCTTTCAACAACCACATTAAATGTGGTTGTTGAATATAACATCTATAGGCTAAATTTTACAGATGTTATACCTTCCAGACCCAGAGAGTAGTCTATAAGGTTTCCAGTAGGCCTACCCATGATCCAGGTAATATATAATAATTCTACAAGTCGTCTAGCTTCTGACCCTCCCCAAAGCCAGTGCTTTAGGTAGGTTATTTAGGTACTGCGTTATTTTTGTAGGCCTATTAATAGTAGCCTATTATTGTTTCCAAAAGTTGTGGTGAGCATGTCCCTGCTTCTGGGCGCCACAGAGCCAATTGAACTTGTGTGAGCATCGGCGCCTTCAGCGCAATAGGTTCCCGGGCCCCCGGGTGGGTGGTGTTTAGAGTTGAAACGGCGATGTAGGTAGGGGGAAGTGCAGGAATCAGATAGGATTTGTGAAAAAGTAATGTTTTCAGTTTCGAGTGAAGGATCCGTGGAGAGGTAGCGAGAGGTGAGGTTTTAGTTCGTTCGTAGGATGGGTCAGATAGGCCTATTTGTCATAGTACTGGCGGAAGTTTGTTCCAAAGAGATGGAAAAGCTATGGCTATGGAGCGATTTGCATATTTTAGTGATGCGGTGACGAATGGTCGGAGGCATTAGGCTATTAGGGAGAAGGATGAGCCGGTTGAGCGAAGTGGCTGGACTGTGAACAACTGATGGAGATAAGATGGCTGTGAGAATTGCAGTACGTTGTAGGTATAGATCGAGTATGCGCATATTACGAGTATTAGGATTTATAGAAATTGACGAATATTGACGAATATTGAAACTGATGACGTATATTATAATAAACAAAGCCTTTCTTTCGATTACGTCATCCTCTGGCGATGACGTCATCTTTGCATCGATTGTTTCTTGTTTATAGGAAAGGAGACGAGATTAGACAATTTGAACAGAAAATAATCGAAAATCGTCGATTTGAAGAAGTAAAAATTCGAAATTCAACGAAGCCAGTTAAAGAAGACACTAAACGAACAAGAATCATATGTGTGACACGCAATTGCCGTTTCGAACAGAAAATCAACAAAAATGTCAACAAGAAAAGTTTAAATTCGAAGTTTCGTCGAAATAACTGCATTTTTGAAGACGCAAACCGACCAACAGTCGAATGATCAACAAGAATGGCATTTCAAACGGTCGAACTGTCCATCAGAAAATAGTTAAAGCAGACAGAGAGATATCTGGACTATTGTTTGCAGGCGACATTCACGTAGAGGTAAGCCTCACATGAACAATGTTTAACAGTCACTGTGCTTAACCTGTGTGGCATAAGTATGGATCAATCTGGTTACGGTTTGGTTTTTGTGCGCCATCGGCTGATGTCTCGTGCACTAGACACTGGTGTGATACAGTTTCTAGGTAAACCGTAGTTTAGGTTGGTAAATTATTTTATATCGTCAAATTCAAATGGAAGCTGGATTGAGGAAATAAATTGTTTCTCGAAATGGAAGCGGGATTCAAGAAACCATTTCTGTGTTTAAACTGAAGTGGGATCGATCGAAATAATTTTTATCGTAAATAGAAGCTGTATTGATGAAACTCAGTTTTTGATGCAATAGGATCGAGCTGGAATGATGAAAATAATTGTTTCCGTAAGTAGAAGCTGTACCCTTGAGAATAGTGCTTTGCTTAAATAAAAGTTCCACTGATGAACAATATTTCTTTAGTTAAATAAAAGTTGGATAATTTTTTCATGAAATGGAAGTTGGACTGATGAAAAATATTTCTCGATGAAATGGAAGCGGGATTGATGATAGTTATCATGGACATAGGTAGACTGCTACCAACGTCAAGTAGGACCTACGACATTGAAGACATTCAAATAATTTACCAACCTAAACTACGGGAGAACCCAGTTTCTATAATTTGCATCGACATAATATTATTATATACAGGCCCGCCGAGAGGGGGGCAGGGGGGTAAATGCCCAGGGGCCCAGGCCGGGCCCGCAATCAACTTATGATATATATTATAATAAGATATACAAAGTTTATGATGTATATACAAAGTTTATGATGTTAAGCCTTATAAAATATAACGTAACACGTAACGAGGGGGCCCGGGAGGGCGGAAAATGCGGCCTGTGACAATTTTCCTTCTGACAATTTCCAATTTCATGGAAAAGCAAAAAAAAAGGTCATAAGAAATTTTTGTGTGGAAGTAAGAACAAAAGTTAGGGGCCCGTGACTGCTCTGCCTAGGGGCCCGGAATTTCTGTCGGCGGGCCTGATTATATACCTACTTACCTCTATCTTCTCCCTCATTTGAGACTCTTTGCAGCAATGCGGATATCAGACTCTGTCTGTATTCTGCACTATCCTTGTCATGTATTGCATTATCAGTCTCTCTGCTCCATGTTAATCTGATCAGTGATGATCATCTGTTTGGGTAACTGGTGCCTTTGTGCAGATTAACTAAGTGTTGTCATTGGTTGCAAAGGTGTAACAACTAATAAGGCAATTAGGAAATGTGAAAAGCAGTTTCGAAACCTGTTCAATGAAACCGAGATATTCAAAGTTAAACGTAAAATGTGTTCAAATTAGTGTTTTCCTTCTCTATAGTTTCCAGGTGTTACGCTGCTGTGCTGTAATAGTTTTTCAGCCATGTGATATGTTCATTGAGACGCTACAGTTACAGTGTTTCTTACCTTTCTTTAATTTTAGCCTACTCACACTTCAGCTTCACAATTTCCGTCGCATTCTGCCGAAACTTCATCAGGTGGTTGGTGATCTTTCATCTACGAACCCAGTCCGATAAGCAGTCATTTCGTGTTGTGCAACGTCGGGGAGTTTTCGTGAAGTTTTTCGGTTCAGGACACGTCGAGGAAGGTAGGATATGATCGTGTAATCAGCAAAGAAATGGCCTACCTGTCTGAGACTTCGATGGACACTATTTTTGCTCTTCTGGCGTAGGGTTAGAATCCACGTCTCTGAGGGAGGGCTGTCCTTAATAGATATGTCTAACAATTATTAGTTACTTCCTCGGCCATAATAAATTTACTGACCGTAAACTGTCAGTGGGAAGAACAGACGGCGAGAGAAAGGAGTGACAACCGGATCTCGTATGCCCGCGAACATGTCTCAGTGGCGGACATCGGCTTTTCATTTCGCTTGTGATGACGTTTGTAAAAGGCTTGGCGTTGTAATTGTAAATGTGACTGAACATTTATATAGCGCCGCTAACAGAGCGAAACATGAGGGACGATCTTTGCGCTAGCCTATATGATCTGATGTCCTCCCCAATGTATCACCAATCATGTTTTTTATTTTATTTGCAGATGACACCAACGTTTTTTACTCTCACAGTTCTTTGCAAACCCTTACTCAGGTCATAAATAGAGAGCTTACTCTTGTGGCGGATTGGTTTTCTGCTAATAGACTAACCCTTAACCTAGATAAAACAAACTTCATACTATTCAAATCCCATAGGAAAATGGGAGGGATTAAGATTACCCATCAATGGCATTCCTATTACCAAAGTCACCTGTACTAAATTTTTAGGTGTTCACGTGGACCAACATTTGACCTGGAAGGAACATATAAAAACTATTTCTGACAAAATTGCTAAAAACATTGGTATTCTAACTCGAACTGCACACTTATTGCCCTCCTGCATACGCCTAAAATTATATTACTCGTTGGTGTACCCCTATCTATTGTAATTTATTTTTTTGTACTTATTGTAATATGATATGGGCATCTACTTATGACTCTAGACTACGGAGATTAATTCTATTGCAAAAACGTGCAGTTCGTATCATTGTGGGAGTTCCAAGGTGCGTTCATTCTGGACCACTATTTACTGACTTGAAGTTACTTAAACTAGAGCAGATTCGAACATTGCAGATTGGCCTATTTATGTACCGCTATGAACATGGTTTACTTCCAGCATGTTTTAAGGGATTTTTTCATCTAGGATCCGATGTTCATACTCACTTCACCAGAAACTTTAACTCTTATCGCCCCATATACGCACACACCAATACTCGCTTATTTTCCATAAAATCTGTTGGCTCCACAACCTGGAACATGCTTCCCTCTCACATACGTTGTGCCCCCCACCTACGGCACTTAACAAATATGCTGCATGCCTACCTGATTGATGGAAATTAGCTATAGCCTCCCTGCCGGATATTCTTTTCACTGTTAGTTAAGGTTTTCGTTTTTTTAAATATATTTTCATAGTGTTTTGAATCGAGTTAATCGTTTACTGTTTAATATGTACTATACTATTTGCGCATTGCTGTACGAAACTTGATGTTGCACTGTTTATCAAGGATTTAGCTAATTCAGATTTCTGAAATGTTGTTCTAGGTGTCCTAGTTAGCGGGATCTTGATCCCTTTTGGGACTCCTCTTGCGGCCAATCCTGATATTTTTTATGTTGAAATGTTATGTGTTTTTTTTTTTTGGCTTCAATAAAAGAGTTTTGATTTGATTTGATTAAGACCTACGCTTTTACATCAGTTAAATAGCAGAACAATTGTATTGTATTGTATTTATAAATTTATAAAGCGCCGCTCACAGTGAACACCAATCAGAGGCGCTTCCAGTGCGAAAGACACCGAGCGAAGCACAGTAACACGAACAATGCACAGTAAAGTAGAAGGGTCACCAGAGGCAATCCGATGCGCACAAGTTGAATCAACCAACGGATTCTCATCAACAATACACTAGATTACACTATGTGTCGCTTAACATAGCGCCTTTTAAGTCTGCTACCTCACATGACTATTTAGCTCGTCTAATTGTTTAAGTCCGTTTTAAGATAATTTGAAAGTGTTTGCTGAAGAGGATGAAATGCAACAGCACGTACATACAGCGGAAGAGTGTTCCAAGAGGAAGATCCGAGACATGAGATGACACAGTCGACTCAAGTTGATGGACGGATAGCGCTGCACCTGCATGGCTTCACGAGCAGCTGAGCGCAACGATCGCTGACCTGCTTGGCTTTACATGTATATAGGCTATGTCAGGGGCGTGCCGACAAAGCCTTAATAGTGCACTAGTGCAACTATTATATGTAGCTTAACCCCTTTTATTATGACAAGCTGTAAAACAAATAATGGCTAGGTGACGGTAACGTAAAGTGTCCATTTATATTGCATGAATTTAACAAATCAATCAACGTCCTTGCGACAAAACGAAACCAAACAAGGCTCCATCGCAGGGGAACCTTGTACTTTATTCTTTTCTGTAATGATACTGCAACCTGTCATAACATGTAATAATATTAATCTTCGTGGGTTTCCTGTGTTTCTTTAGGAACCGGTGCGGCGACTGAGGTGAAATGGGATGGGTGTGACGAGATTGAGGCGCGAGAAGGGATTGGTGTGACGAGACTGAGGCGAGATTGATGGGTGTGACGAGATTGAGGCGAGATTGATGGGTGTGACGAGACTGAGGCGAGATTGATGGCAGTGGTGACTGCTCTGTGGCTCTGTCTTGTTTCGTTGTTATTTATTAGGAGTTTATTTGTTGTCGTCCTGGCGGGCCTCTGGCGTGGCGTAAAAACCTGTAAGCTCATTATGGCAGGGTGGGCCCCTGGCGTGGTCTAATACCCCGCAAGCCCCTTTATTATTACTTTTGAATTTGTTTTTTATTTTCTTAATTTTGTATTGTCTTGCCGATGAGCCGAGGGATGAGAATGAGGATGAGAGTGGAAGTTAGGTTAGAAGAAAGATGGGGCAGAGGGATGAGAATGAGGATGAGAGACGGGGCTATAGGTTAGAAGAAAGACGGGGCATGCAGAGGGATGAGAATGAGGATGAGCAGGAATCGAGGCATGGCAACCACAGTAGAATCCGACAGAAAATCTACTTTATGAAGATAAAGATCACCCAAAGGTAAATCGAAAGTTTATTGTATGCAAGAGCTGATGAGATCAAATGCTAACTATTTTACTATTCTAGTCTAGTAGGTGTACACTGATATGAACTTTGAGATGGACTCATACGAAATGCTCTGTCTGTCTGTCTCTGTGTGTGTGTCTGTCTGTCTGTTTATGTGTTTCCTTTGTTTCTGTCTCTGTCTGTCTGTTTGTCTGTCCGTTTCTCTCTCTCTCTCTCTCTCTCTCTCTCTCTCTCTCTCTCTCTCTCTCTCTCTCTTTCTCTCTCTCTCTCTCTCTCTCTCTCTCTGAAATTGCCTGTAATTAAAGTATTGACGTCTAGCACGCTAATCTAATATTATTCATTCATTCATTCTCTCTCCCCTGTCTGACTGTCACTGTCTCTCCCAGTCTCTGTCTTCTGTCACTCTGTATCTCTCTCTTTCTCTCGACATAATATACATGTAAGGCTGAGACACGTGTAGCCGTGGTCACTGGTCCATTTAGCAAGGCTATACTGGACGGTCTTTCGGTTTGTCGGCAGTCCATTTAGTACTGTTCAGTAGAGGAACGGCAGAAATAGGAATGAAGAGAGGATTTCTCCAGAAGGCACATGCTTTGTCACATTAGGGCGCAGATGTTCTGCGAGTAATAGGTAAGTTTGCAACAAAGAGGAATAATAATATTTGTCATTCGACTAACGTCTAAACTTTTTTGCAGTGTTCTGCAACGAAAAGAAGATGACGCAATCATCCAATCGAGGTGTGAATGGCCGACGTCATTTTCTCAGCATCGGCATATGTGGAAAACGCTTCAGCCAAACAATTGACACTTTTCGACCCGTCCGACCTAAAGATACACTATCAAAATACGATGGAAAAGACGATGATCTGCTCGGAGTAATTCTTGAACTAGAGTGGACTTTTGAGATGGCTTCAGGAACAATTCGACTACTTGATGTAGACTATCCATGAGTCAACGTTCTTTGTCCAAAAATATCGACCATTATTGAATTGCTGTGTTGTTCGTTGTAAAATTACAGTCTCTTTCCTAAATGTCACAGGTTGATATCGGCCGTTATATATCCAGCAGAAAGAGCGGTACCTTCTTGGCTGCGCTCCATCCTGTTCGTTGTCGACCTGTCTCTGACCTCGCAGGCCGTCAAACTCAGCGTTCTTCAGCAAGGGGGAGCTTTTGGTCCCGCGAGCTCACACTTCTATTAGACAGCGTCGAGCCTTTTCAACTGTCCGCATATAAGGGACGTAGGTACATGAGGTCCCTAGACACTATGAGGTCCTTAGGCATGTGAGGACCCTACGTGCAATGGATTACGGAGTCGTCCATTGAGGACGTCCACTAAATGTTATTTATTCTATCCCTCGCCCTTTCCTTAATCCTTTGTCCACATTTGTCCGATTTTAATTATTTTGCCACACATTTTACGAATGTCCGCACTCCAACGGAATATTAAGTATTTAACTGGGAGGGTTCGGTAACAGCATTATTTGCAATGGATTTCTACAGTGAATTTTGCCTTGACAATAAGGTTTCAGTTGAAGGGTGAGCACTTAGAGAAGAGTCATTGAAAACGATGGACGCATGTGGCTTTGGATAGCACCGAGGGTGGTATGTATGCCCTAGTAAGGGTTTTCACATAATTAAAGGATAAATATTCAAACATGGAGCCAAACTTTAGCATGTCCTCCTTCCGATTTATGCAACGCATTTCGGCTTCACAGTAACAGTGTCTCAAAGGCTTTCTACAGGAGATAAGTGACCAAGGCAGATGAGTGATTAAGATTTCGGATAGCTTCATTATTTAATATGGTTATTCTCGACAATTATTATTGCGCTCTTGTCGCTACAGATTTTGAATATGAATATTACTGCAAAGTTTACGCACTCCCACTTGCAACTTCCGGAAATAGCGGGTTTTTTCCTGCGGCCATTACAAATTTGTAATGAGAAATATTGCCTTTTTAATTCATTCATTCATTCCGAGAATTTATATAGCGCCTCTTCAAGAGACCTACTCAGAGGAGCTCCCAGCCCAGCCACGGCTATAAAAGTGTGATTTGAGGTACCGTACTTATAAAAGGCAGGCGAATCTAGCCGAGGCATCAATCGCAAGTCTAGTGGGAGGCCATTCCAGATGGAGGGACCCACAATCGAAAAGGCTCGACGCTGTCTAATAGAAGTGTGAGCTCGCGGGACCAAAAGCTCCCCTTTCTGAAGAACGCAGAGATCTACGAGCTGCGAGGTCAGAGACAGGTCGACTAAGATCAGGCAAGTAGGATGGAGCACAGCCAAGAATGCACCTCCATACAAGTGGAGCAACTCGATAGGAGATGCGCTGAGAAACAGGAAGCAGGGCCGGATTAAGACTTTCGGGGGCCCTAAGCCAAGGGCCGGGTTAAGACATCCGGGGGCCCTAACCGGAAAGCCATGCAAATTTTTTCTTCCAGATTTGGAGAAAAACCATGTTTATTACTTTTAAAAATTTCTGATGACCTTTTTTTTGCTTTTCCATCTTTTTTCCAGAAGAAATTGTCAAATAGGACCTTTGTACCTGTTGGGGCCCCTTAAAACCTTGTGGGGCCCTCAGCCATGTCAAATAGGACCTTTGTACCATCTCATTTTATATTTCCTGACAGTTGGGGCCCTCAAAACGTTGTGGGGCCCTAAGCCATGGCTTATTTCGCTTATAGGTTAATCCGGCTCTGACAGGAAGCCAGTGAAGAACATCACGCATAAAGCTTATAGGCAGAGACAGGAGCATATTTAGGAAGGTGGCCAATGAGGCGAGCAGCTGAACGCAGAACTCGATCAAGGCGTCCAATTAGTCCCAATGGTAGACCTACAAGTACCGAACTGCATTGATCAAGTCTACTAGTGACAAAGGCATGCACAAGAGTCACAGTAGCATTATGAAAGAGGGATCTTGAGACAACTCGGAGTTGACGAAGCTGGTAGTTTAACACAATATTTTAACACAATATATTTAACACAATATTTTAATCCATTTCTTTCTGTTTAACAAATTATAATAAGTATACTAGTACATTAATTGGACAATAATGTAGGCTACGCTATTACTCTCATTTGGAATTCAAAAAGATAGAACGCATAAAATAACGCGAAATCGGTAGGATAGAGTCCACAAATAATATGGCACGGTAAGATTACCAATTTTTATTAAAGTTTCGAATTTTCAGTGAACCTTTTGTCGTGAACCTGTTGTCGTGAACCTTTTGTCGTGAACCTTTTGTCGTGAACCTATTGTCGTCAACCTTTTGTCGTCAACCTATTGTCGTCAACCTTTTGTCCGTGAACCATTTGTCGGTGAACCATTTGCGGTGAACCATTTGTCGTGACACCTAGACAAATAAACTTTTTCCATAGATCTGGCTATTTACGCTCTTAATTTTCTCCCGATGACTAGCCCTAGCTCTTCCTCCTATATAATGTTCCTCTGATATACAATGAAGCCTCTCATTCATTTCTTTGGTTTTATATAATTATTATAAATTTTTTTGTATGTTTGAATGTATTAATCTTGCCATGTACAGTGCTGTGCGTTTGCCAGTGCCCCACAATAAAGAATATTACTTACTTCCTCTTCTCTTCTCCTCCTCCTCCTCCTTTTCCTAACTCCTTCTCCTTCTGGGGAGTCCGGTGGCGCGTTGGATAACATCTGGCGAAGAGAGCGAGAGGTACCGAGTTCGAGCCCCGTAGGGCGGATTTGCTTTGTAGGCTGCTATTAGCGCCGTGTATTACAGGCTGTCTGTTCTGTAAGTAGTTAACTAGTTAAGATTGTTTCAATTGCATAACATGTAAATGTACAGCGCAGTGCGTTTGTCAGGCGCTAAATTAAAGAAAAGATATTATTATTATTATTATTATTATTATTATTATTATTATTATTATTATTATTATTATTATTATTATTATTATTATTATTATTATTATTATTATTCTCCTAATGCTCCTTCTCCCTCTTCTACTTCTCTTCTCCACCACCTCCTTCTTCTCCTTCTTCTCCTTTTTCTCATCTTCTTCCTCCCCTCATCCTCCTCTTCCCTACTTCTTTTCTTCTCCTCTTGTTTTTCTTTTACTTCTTCTAACTTCAACTTTCTGCATGCAACTTTGTCAAACGGTGATCTGTCATCTAGGAAACGTCGATGTTCGTCAACGTCGGGTTGTTCAGTCTCTCGGATCATCTGACTGATTTCTCTGGATGGGTCAAGTATGAAGGTAGGACATGATTGCGTATAGTCAGCCAAGAAGTGCTTGTACATGTATGCATGTATGCATGTACATTAGGGTGGCCCTTAGAAACGAAAGTTCAAAATAATCTTGTGGCAGCCTTCCAATCTATTCCAATTGTGAAGAAAACACTATGTGCAAAAAATCTTTGCAATTGGTCAATTTTTAGGGGTGGCCCTGGAGCTCTCAAGTTTGAATAATGCATGAGTAAACTTCCAGAAACGCAAGAAACTATCACAGGAGGAGCTCGCAGGCTATACATGCCAGGCAGGTAGTTCTGGATACTGATTCCTCATCAAGTGATGCAGAATTAAGTAATGAAAATGAAGGAACTGATGCTGAATGTAAAGGAAAAAACCGGTGCTACTAACAGTAGTGACAATGAAGTATCTGCACCTAAACGAGCCACGTCCAATATTCTGTCTCCTGGTCTGACGTCGGCTTTGGCTAGAACCAAGATTTCCAGTTCTTATCTCAGGTGTAGGAGTTGAACAGTTACTGGGCATTCCAAAACTATCCTCAGGAACCGGCTCAGCCCTAGAAGTCGTCCAGTGTTTGAGAGAGTGGAATAATCAGTATCAGGTTTTCGCTTTGTATTGTACCTATCAATTTATATAGCGCCTCTCGCAGTGCACACCAATCAGAGGCGCTCTCAGTGCGAGAGACCCAGAGAAAAGAAAGAGGTCTTGAGGCAACGAAAAAGGGCACTTGGCCCATCAGTTAATAAACAGGAACGTGTCAAAGGAGGAAGCTGGTTCCGTAATGCAGGGCCAATGAAGGCAAAGGCTCGCGTTTTAGCCTTGCGCAAGCAACAGCTTGTGCTTCGACAGGCTGTGACACAGGTCATCGCTCAGGTGCATGTTGCTTGATGGAGTAGGAACTGAATAGATCTCCTTTTTCTGGCATGTCGCCACCACGTTATTGAACTAATTGTTGGAACTGAATTCCAAAAAAAACTTATATTGGAATTCTACTGGTCCCCATAATCTTCTGTTCAAGAGGTTTCAAGACTACTGGCAATTCATTGAAAGCGACAAATTTCAGACAACCTCATCAGACCCATCGGTCGAATCTTTGGTGGCCATAAACCGTTCTGACGTCCTGGAATTTGCTCATGAACATCAGGCAACTGAACAGCCACGAGACAATTACAGAGAATTTCTCGAGCTCTCAGTTGTCTTTCTTGGTGATGTTCCAGCTCGTGGAATTCGGTCTAGAATGCTTGGCGCTATGCATCGGGCACGAGTAATGGCAGGAGTTGTCTACACGATAAAGATGTGGTCTTTTCAAGAAGACTGCTGCAGAAGAACGTGCATTCCTGATATTGCCATCTTTTCGGTTGTTGTCTACTTGAGAGCCTGGATAACTTCACCAACTTGACTCTCATGGAAGAACTTCTAATATACCCACATACAACAATTTCTGCGGCTACAAGCAAGAAGCTAGTCTTCATCTATGGTATTTGTCTGAAGAGCCTATTGGGCTTGCCTTTTTTGACCCAAGAGTATGCAGTGACTCTAAGAAAATGATGATTGCTGCAATGAAAGAGGTAGCTCCAGATCGTCCGCCGGTAAGACCCAGTGTGAAGTAAGATGCAGCTTTTGGCACCAGAGGTCTCGAAAAGGTCTGCACAACTGACTCCAAGAAACTGTCTCAGGTGCTTGGTATGCAAGAATCGAGCCTTTCCCGTGGTAGGCCCAGTGGTCTGGAACGGCTCCTCCAGGAGATAGGGCCTACGCCTGCTCCATGGGACTCTTACTGAAGCTTTCTTTACTAAACTCAAAACTGTACTTTTTGGCCGTGCTGGAGTCGGGAGCGCCTCTGAGTAGTCCTCTTGAAGGAGCGCTATGTAAATTTATGAATGAATGAATTTATGAATGAATGAATTAGTATATTTCTTAGCCAACTTAGTGAAAGACTGAGTGACAGTGAATGTTCTGAATAACTTTTTTAAATTTTTTGATTCAAATCGCAAAATCATATTACATAACAAATTTCAAAGCTCGAGGGCCACCTCTAAATGTTATACAATTCCAAAGTTTTTTGTCACAGAATTTTATTTCTATAATTGGCATGGATTGAATGTATGCCAGACTAAATTTTATGATTTTAAATCTTTGGCTGTATGCTAAGGGCCACCCTAATGTACATGTATGTATGTATGTATGTACGTACGTACGTATGTACGTATGTATGTTTGTATGTGTGTAATACTGTGTATGTATGTATGTATGTATGCATGTAAAATAGGTAAGTAAGTATGAGGGTAGGACATGATTGCGTCTAGTCAGTCAAGAAGTGCTTGTATGTATATATATGTATGTATGTATGTATGTATGTATGTATGTATGTATGTATGTATGTATGTATGTAGGCCTATGTATGTATGAATGTACGCACGTATGTACGAATGCATGTATATAAAGTAAGTAAGTGTGTAAGTTAGTATGTAATGTATTGTATTGTATTTGAACACTTGTTATAGCGCCCCTACCAGATTGCCTATTCAGAGGCGCTTCCGACCACTGCGCGGACGCTGAATCGGAGTTTCACGCCGAAGCGCATGAGCAATTGCGAGTGAAGGACTTGCCCAGGGTCCCTACGCGGTGGCTTTGAGGTGGATTCGAACCCGCAACCCTCCAGGTGCAAGGCACCGAACATACCCCTATACCACCGCGCCCCAGTTGTATTGTGTTGTGTTGTATTGTATTGTATTGTACTCCACGTTTATATTACGACCGAGCCACCCGCAGTAAAGATCCGAGAAATTAATCTCTGATAAATTAATCTCTGATAAACCGACCGACTGGGAATCGAACCCGGGCGCCGGCGTGGTGAGCGGGCTACCAACCCACTCGGCCACTCAGGATCCTTGTATGTACATATGCACGTATGTATGCATGTAACGTAAGTAAAGAAGTGTGTAAAGAAGTGTGTAAGTATGTAAGTATGAGAGTATATAAGTATGTAAGTATGTAAGTATGTAAGTGTGTAAGTATGTAAGTAAGTATGTACGTATGTATGTATGTATGTATGTGTGTATGTATATGCACGTATGTATGTAGGTAGGCCCTATGTATGTGTGTATGTATGTAGGCCTATGTATGTATGTATACGCATGCATGTTTGCATGTAAGTGTATGTTTGTTTGCTTGTTTGCATCAGCCACTTAATATAGCGTCTTTAAGTCGTCTTCCTCACAAAGGCGCTGCACGCATGCATAATTGCATATCTAACTCATCTAGATATTGAAATGCAGTTTAAGCCATTTTTTAAATGTTTCCTGAATGAAGATATTCAGCAGCATGCGTAAAGTTGAAGACTGTTCCAAAAGGAAGAACCGAGTCATGATTAGATATACAATGCGCGGCACCTACATACCTCCACAGGCAATTGAGCGCGACGATCGTTGACCTGGTTGACTTGGGACTGGAACATTCCTTGTGTATGTCAGCACGGTGCCGACCAACAGGGCCGCCCCAGAAGGAGACTTGTATTTTATTCCTTCCTTTAATTATACTATTTATCTGTCGTAACGTGTAATAATAACCTTCGTTGTTTTACTCTGTTTCTATAGGTGACTGGAGCCTGTGAGTTTGCTGCCATGGCGGCGAGTTTTCTGCTTGTGGGGAGATGGGATGGATTCAGATGCATGTTACGGTTGCACTATGGCTCTGTGTTGTGGTGTTTGTATTATTCTTGACCTGCTGAACCTCTGGCGTGGCGTAAAACCCCGTAAGCTCCTAGTAAAGCAGGAGGACCTCTGGCGTGGCGTAAAACCCCGTAAGCTCTGTTTTGTGTTGTCCTGGAATGAGCCGAGGGATAAGAAGGAGGGTGATAGAAGACTAGATTAGAAGGAAGGGACTCGGAGTCAAGCAACAGGGAGTCAACGAAAACACGCCATGGAAAAAGTCAACATGAACGTGAGGAGCACTCTCAAGCTTCCTTGGAGAAGGTCTGTGATCATTCACAGACCTACACGGGCGATGAATGCCTCAAGTTCATCCAGATCAGCCTGTGCAATGCCCAACATCAGAGAACATTTCCGCAAGGCAGAAAGTGAGACAAACTCTTAACCGCCAGGCTCCAGACGCAGGCTACTCCTGAACTTGAAGCAGTATTGTAGACTGAAATACTAGTAGACTAATTGGCGCAATAATTATTTAATTTCTCATGAATAAAACATGCTTTACAGACTTGTGCAACATCAGTCTCTTCAGTCATTAACGGATCTAATACGATCCAAGCACTTGGCTGAACCCGCTCTTCTTAGTTAAATTTTAAGCTATCATCATTTGTTGTAGCCGCAGTCACTCAGCCTATAACTGACTTATTTATAATCAATTATTTTGGTGGTATGGCTGAACAAATAAAGTCATATTTTCAAACTTCTATGCATGACTTAAATAGGGATATGTATAAAATAATAAAAAGCAAATTTGGTAAAATAAAGTGGCTAAAACGGGCTGCATTTGGCAGCAAAATGCTCTAAAATGCGTGGTCAGCTCGGGCTCCGCCTCACAACCCCGCTGAGAGAGCTTACGACGCGCTCCAAGACCCCTACATATAGTAGCGGCAGACTTTGTCTCAGTAGTCAAATTTTCGTTAAAATATGCACTGCAACTTATATACAAAATGCTTCTCGATATCTCGTGAGAACGTGACGCATGGCCTTCATCTCGTATCAACAGGGAAATTTATTACTCTAACGACGAGCTGCTTTGGTTTCCCAGTCACTTATTAGTACACTCTCGTCGTTTTTCAGTGTTATAGGCGTCGTTCAATGTCGGTACGAAGCCAGCTGAAAAGTGAAAACAAAGAAAAACTCACCGTCAACGGTGATCCAGTTGTATGACTGGATAGAGGCCTGTATAAATAAGTATACCTGTGTACGTAACACACCCACCCGACGTAAGTAAATTCTAAGTAAATGTAGTGCACGATTGGCGCTGGTCTTTCCGACAACTTATTACCGACAGGTACGTTCATAGGACCCATAGCACACTGAATTACCCATAATATTATATACAGCTGGCCACCAGTGACACAGCGTGGGACCACAATACGAGTCCAGCGGACATGGATGTCTGGGTTGGGAGCGTTCATAGGTACTCATAGGTACCAGTGGCGTCTACCCCACACCTAAAATGGGAGAACAAATACCCCACTCTAGCCGACGTATATGAGACTCAGAAGTCACCTAGAACTGTATTGCAGTCCGTTATATTATTATCGGAAATCAACAGCCCCAGTGTACGTTAACCGCCTCATTTCTGACATCCGTGGGATAACGTCCTCACAACCCCCAATCCCTATTGGTAGACGCCACTGATGGGTACTCAGTCAAAACAAAATCTGTGAGGCAGTTTGGGGGTTCGGTTCTGTTCCAGGCCGAGATCCAAGAGTGAGGCTGGGGGTTCAGGGAGCGACGTGGTGCCCCATAGTCGTCGTTGTCGTCGTAGTCGGAACCGGGGGTATGTCTGGACTGGGGCTTCCGTACCCACTTGACGCATCGTCGTGCAGCGGGGGGCTATCGATCGACGACCGCCGAGAAGAAGACGGAGGAGCCTTATCCCCCGACATCATCGTCCGAGGAAAGTCATCGTCCATGGGAGGAAGGAGGAGCCCACCACCGTGGCCAACGCCCCCGGCCGCCCCGCGGTGACCAGCGACGGAGGACAGCGAATGGCCCCCAGTGCCCGTCGTTGAGGAGGACAGCCAAGAGGCGACCTGCTGATGATGCTGTTGTTGATGGTGTTGTTCGTGGTGGTCGTGGTGGTGGTGGTGATTCTGTCGCTGGTACAGGTGGTAGTCGTATTCGCATAGGATCGTCTGGTTGTCGGTCAGGTAGTAGCGATCGCCGACGCAGAACCTGGACGGATTAATAACGACATCTGCTGCATGTTCGGCCGCTTTAATTGGAAAGATAATTGGCAATAATTTCAAGGCGTTTTATGGTTAGGTCTCTGGCGCTCATCGCATGTGACGAGAGACGTGTGTCTGTGCGGCGTATGCTGTCGTCTGCAGGATATAATATAGGTCATGCCGGGTGGCTGCAATGTTGGAGTCGATTATGGTGATGGTAATGGTGATGGTGGTAATGGTGATAGTGGTGGTAATGTAATGGCGATGGTGGTAATGGTGATGGTGGTCGTGGTGGTTATGGTTATGGTGGTGGTGGTAGTAATGGTGATGATGGTGGTGGTGGTGGTAATGGTGATGGCGGTGGTGGCAATGGTGGTGGTAATGGTGATAGTGCACCATGGTGGTAATGGTGAAGGTGGTAGTGGTGGTAATGGTGATAGTGGTGGTAATGGTGAAGGTAATGGTGATGGTAATGGTGATAGTGGTGGTAATGGTGATGGTGGTGATGGTGGTAGTGATGATGGTGGTGGTGGTGGTAATGGTGATGGCGGTGGTAATGGTGATGGTATGACGATGTCAACCACAGTATTCCGTATAGTAGTAGATGTCAACCTGCTTTTGCATTCGGCGCAGTAGAAGCAGTCGAGGTGGTAGACGTTGTCTCCTGCTTTCATAACCATCTCGAAGGCAGGGATCATCTTAGCGCAACTCGAACACACGCCGCTCACTCCGTACAGACTACAGAAGAAGAACATCAAAGTATTGGACAATTCAGCTAATTAGCTATCAACAGCTATCTATCATTAATCCAATCCAATTACTTCGATAGGATCGCTTTTATGCGCAATCTTTGAATCGATGTTCACTTCAAGTCACAACTTATTTTAAAAAAAAAACTAATAATTGAAAACTTCTTGTCCCTGATAACCTTAAAAAGTTTAGACTAAATTTAGATGCATGTTTTTCTGTAGCGACCGTATATGGCGTCGACTCTGATTATTTTTCAATGATTTGATCAAGTGAGGTCCCTCACCACTGCTGCCCGTTTGAAGGACTGCCATGCCATTTAGGTCCAGTGCTAGCGTATAGCGAGCCTATAGGCTACTACTACTGCTGCTGCTACTACTACTGCTACTGCTACTGCTACTACGACTACCACCACCACCGCCGCCACCACCCCTACTACTTGGTTTTAATGAGTCGTGAAGTGAGTTGGAAATCAGACGTTATCAAATACTAATTCGTTTATCTTGGAGCGAGGCTATAGAAATTTCCGATTATAGACTAACAGGTATACGTAACGAACCGGAGATAGTCGTGTCGACAGAGTAGAAGGTCGTCTTTGGTGAAGAGACTGGATCCAATGCGTCCAAGACAACAGTCGCAAGAGGAGCATCGCAGACAATCCTCATGCCACGTCTCATCGACCGCCTTCAACAGGTACCGGTCCGTTATTACCTGGCGACAGGCGGCGCAAACTGCAGTCGGTTGTTGATGCTGATGCTGATGATGATGCTGAAGGTTGTGTTGTCGATCAGGTACAGAGGAAGAGGAGGAAGAGGAGAGTGATGAAGACGAGGAGGAGGATAGGGATGAGGATGACGAGGAGGAGGAGGAGGAGGCTCTAGCATCCTGGAGAGGTCCCGGTGTCGGTCGGGAGGCGGATGTTGAGTGATGCGGGGGTCCGGTCTTGTCGTACTGCAGCATCGAGGTCGGTCCGTAGGTAGGTAGGTGTGTAGGGTGGTTGGTCGAAGCAACGTCAGTCAACGGATGCCTAATTCAAACGAAACAGCTAATCTTTAATTTAAAGCAATATTCTATGCACTGCGTCTGGTTCTGTTTCTTCCCTTTCTTCCTGCCTCTGTCTCTGCCTCCCTGTGTCTGTCTCTCTGTGTCTGTGTCTCTCACTCTGATTTTCTCTCGGACTTTCGGTTTTTCTTCTCTCTTCCCTCTCCTTTCTCTCCTCTCTGTCTCTGCCTGACTCTGTCTTTCACTCTGTATCTCTCTCTGTCTCTCTCTCTCTCGCTGACTCTCTCACGCTCTCTTTCTTTCTGTGTATGTCTGTCTGTCTGTCTATCTGTCTCTCTCTCTCTCTCTCTTGCTCACTCTGTCTTTCTCTGCCTGTCTCTGTCTCTCTGGCTCACTGTCTGGTTGTCTGTCTCTGTATGTCTGTCCGTCCGTCCCTCTGTCTCTGTCTGTCTGTCTCTGTCTGTCTCTGTCTCTGTGTCTGTCTGTCTGTCTGTCTGTCTCTCTCTCTCTCTCTCTGACTCTATATGTCTCTGTCATTCTCAATCACTCTTCCTCTGCAGATGCACGGACCACCGTAATCGGCATCCTCATAAAAAAATAAGCCAGTTCCTGCGCCCAAGTCTATCAACACTAAAACCGCTGTGCACATGGTTCCCGCGGAATTGCGATCATACACGTTGATTGCGACTATCGTTAAAAGCTCTGGCGCACAATAATTACATTAGCTGTAGGCCATTGCACGCACGAATCAATCGACGTCATCCTGTCCCAATTATTTAGGGTCAATGGACTTTCCGCCTTCCATAGGTTTTCGTCTCCCACTGCACGGGTAGATATCCAGGTTTGCCAGCGGAAACTAAATGCTTCGCTAAATGCATCTTCTTTATTATGCACTAGCTGATTAAATCTTTGGGGCGGATCAAAGCACGGTATACCCTAAACCTGCATTTTAACGTACTGAATTATTGGCCATTGGATGGGTTTCAGCGTTGGTCTAATAGTGCCTGCAAGTCGGATTGACGAAAATAATTCTTGCTAAATAGAAGTCGGATTGGTGAATATAGGCCTAATATTTGCTTAAATAGAAGTGGGATTGATGAAAAGTAATTCTTTAATTAATTAGAAGTTGCATTGATGAAAAATAATTCCTGCTTAAATAGAAGCTGGATTGATGAAACGATCGTTGCCTAAGCAGAAGCTGGATCGATGAAAAGGATTCTCGCCAAAGTAGAAGTTTGATTGATGAAAGATAATAATGCTACAACGGGCGAGTAATTCAATAGGCTAAAATGCAGGATTACTAAAAGCAGGGCAAGACTCTCTCCCCATCTCTTTGGGCTCAACTTGCCTGGTATGTGTGTATGTGTGTGTGTTTGTGTGTATCTGTGTATGTCTGTGTATGTGCGTGCGTGTGTCTGTGTGTGTGTTCATTAACATTCCTGTGACATTAACAATGGAAATGGGACAACCCTGAATCAAGCGGGTCAAACGACCCTTTCAGGGGTTGTCCCTTTGACACCTTAACGGTAATACGTATAGGGCCTACGTTCTATTGTACTATAGTGAAAACGTCTGGAACATCTAACTACATGCGTGATAGGGGCCTAACCTTGCGCTGGTTGCCTATCCCTCAAGGCAT